>JAKRZM010000991.1:1024709-1269751 GCA_036379175.1 Heliconius cydno galanthus
TCTATACCGATGTTATACACTTAAAATATCGTAATTTTAATCATTTCGGATTTTATTTAATATTGTTCGCAAAAATTAATAATTAATTAATATAGAAAAATGTTTAGTACACGCGCACGGCAAACTTTAGGTACTTTTTCTAATATTACAATTTTCCTTTAGTTACTTTTACTTCTTATGTTTGTTCATTTCGGTTACTCAGATATTTTTTCTAATAATAAATCTCCACTTATTATTATTTTTTAACTTATTTTAATTATTTAGGCTTATATTTTCGCGGGCGTAGCCGCGTCCGGGCCCACTAGTTGTGTATATTTATAAGTAGATAGACATGTATAGATAGTTTGATGTATGTTTGGATTGGAAGAGAGTGATTGGTACATAGACAAACTGTCAGATATACATATGGATAAATATATAGATTAATGTTTAGGCAGATGTGTGGGTGGATATATAGAAGGACGTGTAGATGTATGGATGGATGGAATGATAGATTTGTACATTATTGTATGTAATATGTAGGTGTGTAGATGGGTGTATAAATAACTGTACTGATGAATGTAAGGTTACATATACTGTATAGATGGATGCATTCATCTACAATGTATGTACTACGGATGTATCAATTTGTTATAATATATTAGAATAATGTTATATCGGTTTCGGTTACTATAATATTTATAAAATTATTTCGGATTTACCCTATAGTTTCGGATAATTTCGATATTGGAAATATCATATAAATACAGCATACACAGATCCTATTGGGGTAGGTGGATCAACAAATGAAAAGTTGTATAGATGAGGGAATAATTTTAATATAAAATAATTTTCAACCGTATTCTCTGCTAGGTCTGGACTTCTCCAACATCCAGCACGTGATCAACTACGACATGCCGGAGGACATCGAGAACTACGTGCACCGCATCGGGCGCACGGGGCGCGCGGGCGGCGGCGGCGTCGCCACCACGCTGCTGGGACGCGCTGGAGACTGCAGCGTGCTGCGTGACCTCGCGCACTTGCTCACCGAGGCGGGCCAGCGGGTGAGTGCGAGAAGTGGTGAGAAAGAGAGCGCAAGGGACGAGGGAAACATCAGCTCTTTCAGAGGATGGAGAATATTGAGGGGAAGGAGGGGGAATTTCCTGTGGGTGTTCAAATAAAATATTTGAAATTATTTAAATTCTATTGGGCCTTATATACTGAGTTTTATTTATCTAATTTTAATTTGATATAATTTCGATTATAATTCAAGTTTATACCTATACACACTTTCATTTATGATATCTTATAAGATTGAGTTAAACGTAAGTGCTATTGTCCTAACTGAATAAATAATATATTTTTGATTGTAATTGTTGCTATTCATTTAGACTTGCATTTTAAATTATGTAACTTAAACTCCAGGTCCCAGATTTCCTTCTGGACATGATCGGCGAAGCGGACATACCGGCGGCTGACGGACAGGGCTGCTCGTACTGCGGGGGACTCGGACATAGGATAACAGGTTCGTATCTAATTCTGTGCTTAGAATATTGTATATTTGAAATGCCTAGAGATTTGTACTGTTATGTTTTTTTTATTTTGTGGTTGTTATATTTTGAATCATGTGATATGAAATCTTATATTGGATGAGATTTAGACCAATAATTTTATTTTTAGTATAACTAGTTTTAATACCAATATGTTTTTAATTAATAAAATATTTATTTGACTTTAAAACTTGGATATCTTTAAATTATTTTACAATTGTGTACAAGTAATATGTGTTTATAATATTTATACATATTAGATTTTAAGACTTAAGTTTTTTTAATAATTAACAAAAAACATAATTATTTAATTATTTTTATTTTTTACAGAATGTCCTAAATTAGAAGCGGTCCAAAATAAACAAGCTTCTAATATCGGAAGAAGGGATTACTTGGCGAATACTGCGGCGGATTATTAATTTATAAATATTATTCTGGGAAAATAAAACGCAGCGTTAAGCTCCGCGCTTCAACACGCAATGTCTACATAGGTGGCGGGAGGCCATTTTGTTTTGAAACTATTTTGCTTCTGCCTATCCCGCTACACGCGGAATATAGCGTGAGGCTGAAACAATAATTATTATTGTATTGTAAATATATTAGTTTAAGGAAATTGTAATGACTTTTAATTAATAAAATAAATTAATTAATAAAAAAATTTAAATTGGACATTTTTATCTTTTGTCATGTAGCATTTTTCTTGTCTTTGATTGATGAATGCGCATACAAAGATAAAACCAGTGTTTTATTTAGTAATGCCGTATTATGTAGTCATAAATAGAGTCAAGTGACATGACGTCACATATTGTAAATGCGAGAGGCAAATCTGACCGCAGGAGATACATCTAAAGGATTACTTATATTCACTTGGAATCAGTTGTTTCCGAGATAAAATAAATTCTTAAAGTTTATATTATTAGATGTACTGTTCTAAATAAATACAACACTCATTAACGAACGTGAGATTTGAATTCACAGCAAAGTATAGTGACATTCTCGCTAAATCAGAAAGGTATTATTATTATATTAAAGGATTTACATTTATTAATAAATTAACATCATATGTTATGAAACTATCAACACAATAAAATATTTACTTAGTTGAAAAAACCAAAATTATTTTCATATTTGATTTAATAAAATTAACTTCAGGAACTAAATATTAAAAAAATAATAAGAACCATTTTTAAGAGACTATTACATGCCACCAAAAGCCAAAAGAAACACCAACAATAAATTTTAAACTATATTTATTAACCGAACAACAATACAGGGATTGTAGCAAATATAATATAGGTACATATAACATATATATAATATACATACAATAAGACCATTTTGATACGTAAAAAAAAACAAAAAAATAGCGAACTAAATAAAACTAAGGCATCACGCGATTTTTTTCAGACAAAAAAAAATAAAAAAAAACATCTAGACATTACGTCACAAAGTCATAGCCTAGATATTTTTTATTTTTTCTCCGGACCCTGGCCGCCTTCTTGTCGTCGTAATCCTCAGAATTATCTTGATCATATACGCTGTTATCCATAACCCAGTCTTCTTCTAACTCTGTCTTTACTTCTGGCTTGATATTTATTTTCTGAACAGTGGGAGACATTTTCTTCTTTCTCTTCCTAGATTCTGAATCCCTGGACCGCTTCCTAGGTCTCTCTTCTAGCACCAGATGAGGATATTCCTCCACAATGAAGTTCTCAGGTTCATAACTTGTTGTGATCTCAACACCAACAGACGGATCAACGTCTGGCAGTATATAATAATTTTCATAATCACCTTGGAGCGTTATTTCATTCATTTCAGCAGTAAAATGTCGTTTCTTTTTACCTGTGTTGCAGTGTTTTATATATGCATACTTGGGCTTGGTGTCGTCTGGTAGTATGTTGACAGTCCATTCAGTGTTGGGCTCTGGGATCTCTTTGACCTCCTCCATGGTGATCTCTTGCTCCTCCGCTATCTCGTATATGAAGTTGTCTGAGATGTTGCCATCCTCCATTATGTGGAGGACTTCGTTTTGGTTTTGGAGTACTTCTGATGTGGATGTTTGGGGGACGATCTGAAATTATAGGGAGATGTGGTTAATGTTTTCTCATTAAGTAGGTAAATTGGGTAATTATTCTGGATTCAATTCCCATTTTAGACAATATTCATGTAAATAATGAAATGAACTTAATAATATGAATATTTGTTAAATTCAATCATACCTCAATGATTTGCTTGGGGTCGGGCATCTTGGTGATGACCTGCTCGGACTGCGTGATGGAGGCCTCCGCCTTGTCCGTCTCCACTTTGACCACCCATAGTTGTTTCTTTTGTAGTTTTTTTAAAGATCTGGAATGAAAATTTAATAAAATATATATTCTTTTTTAGTTTCATGTTGTATCCCACATTTAGCAGGCCCTCCTGTCTGGAGGGGAACCTGGCTGTATTTCGTATCATACTTGCCACTGAATTTTAGAGACATTGCGTGTCGCAAGAAGTCGCGGAACAGAACACCGCATTTGTCGTCTTACCAGAACAAGAAATGAAAGTATTAACTCATTCTGCAGGGTGGGAATCGAATCCACATTCGTCGTGTTGACAGTCGTCAATGTGCCAGTGCGTCACAACGGCCGCATATTTAATATAATATAGTATCATACTAATACTTACAGAATGTTATAAATGTGACAGTTTGTGAGGATGGACGTTAGTTTCACTTTCACACAATAACTATTGAACGGATACATGAAACTTTACTGTAATATAGCTTATACATCAAAATAAAACATAATAAGAGTATAATGTATGTAATTTTGCGTAATTTGATTAAAATGAAAATATTATAAAAGTAAGATTCAGCGGAGGACAAGATATGTTTGGTATACTAATGATGTATTTATATAAATATAACTATGCAAGTTTATATTTTCAAATCCGTTATTTCCTGAAATTCCTATACAAATGTATATAAACAAGTATGTACGTACAAGTATCCGAGCGTGTCGACGAGCTGGCGCACGTTGAGGCGGGACACGGCGTCGCCCGCGTCGCGGCCCGCCGGCGCCGCCGCGTAGTTGTGCTCCAGGCGGATAGTGTCCGCCGCTGCGACCAGCAAATAATACATAGTGTTCATTTATATATATACAGTTTCACGATGTATCCCGCACACAGCGGGGTAGCCAGAGGAAACCTAGGTGGTTAAGACACTATGTTCCCTACGCACGGATGAAAATATAAATTTAAATAAACTTTTTATTTTCTCGAATGAAAAGAACCCACCACCAACTTTTATGACCAAATTTGATAATAAAAAAGAAAATATCTACACCAATATCACACTTCAGATATAATTCCTCAATGCAAATTGCCTAAATTAGAATCACTTACATTGAAATAAGATTAAAGTAAATTAAGTAATAAAGAAATTAAAGTAAATTTCCAAAAAGTATCTACAAAATTAAGAACAATTTGGAACCCACATACCTCGTTTATCAGCAGCAGTCTGCTGCATAGGGGCCACTGACTCCTGAGGAGTGAGAAGTTCGGGGAGCATGGGGGAGTCTATCCAGAGGCCCTGAGCGTCCAACTCAAAGTGGTAACTATGGAGAAAGGAAATCATATTTTTTAAAAGAACTAAATATTATTGAAACTTAGTTAAGACAGTCTGCTTCCCACGCACCTATGAATATTCGAGGCATTGCGTGTTGAGCAGTGAAACTCAACGCCGCGCTTTGCTTCGTTACCAGAGCAAAGAAATGAAATATTAAACAATACATTTCCTGGGGTGGGAATCACACATCTTGTACCACTGCGCCGAGATGGTCTCTTGTTATATTTGTGTTTATACACGTAGCATCATTTTATTTATAAGGAAAAAAAATCTGATGCTGCAGTAAGTGCCATTTCTTCTACTACATACTATTTTTACATAAATATTTCCTTTATTTATGAATATGAATGCTACTTTATTATTGTACCAAAAATAAAAAATCATGGGTAATGCTGTTCATCTGTACTAGTCCATTTATCTAGACTAATCTTTTAAAGAATTTTCTGCATAAAACTAAAATTTACATACTTTTCTCTAGAAATGGGTTTATTACCGATTCGTACCCGTTTACTACCTTTAGTCATTCTATTCTTTACTTTTCTCTATATAAGTAATAAACTGACGAAAATCTTTAATTTCTGAGGAATCAAGAGTCAAAGAGTAAGCAGAAGTTTATTTAACATTCTTAATTATATAAATGAGATTTTTTATGGTATAATAAACATAAATGAAACACATAAATACCCGCATAATTGTAGACTAACGTGCCTCCAGAGGCACTCACTCTCCTCATGCATTGCACCTTCGATCCAATCCTGTCGTTTGTCATCGCTGTCGGCTGAAGTGTTCACACTAGAAAGTATATATTACTGTGATGTATATAGGGACAGTTCCTTTTTGGTTCGAGAAGAACCAAAATCTTGTAGAAGTAGCAGTACACTCATGGCAAATATCAACTTTTTACATTTTAGAAGAAAAACTTAGGTAAGTCAGTTTATTTTCCTTTTTTAGTTATAGGCTAGTTTTTTTATGGTGTCTAACACAGATAAATGTTTATCTTTAATACAAAAATTTATATTATACTTTGTTTTGTATATTTAATATCTTCACGATGTATCCCACACATAGACACATATGCAGAAGGAACCTAGTGTTAAGCCAATTCCATTCCCCATTGTAAATATTTAATATTCTTATTTTACTTATTAACTTACAGCATTACTTTAAAAATAAATACTATAAGAACTTACAAATATATACTACTGCACCAACAGGAAAATTTTAAACAAAATATATTTTTTAAGGATGTATTTTTTATATTTGACCAAATATTTGTGTTGATATTTGTTTATAATGTTGTAACAAGTTTTGAAATGTTTCTCAATAACATTTTAATACTAAAGCTTGATTTGCATACTGAATACATTTTCTATGTTATATCATTTACTCTTTTACATTTCATAATAAAGTGCATAATATGTATTTTTTAAGGTTTTATGATTAAAATAAAGAGAATAAGTTAATCACCATAGTCATGTTTTAATTTAATACAGATTTTTTTTTTCTGTTTTAAGATACTAATAAATAAGAGTAAATAATGTATATGATATGGATTATAAGATAATGCAATAATGTATATATAAAATTAAATACATTTTCACTTCAGTATAATCAAAATCTATTTAAAAATGAAAACTGAATAGAAATCTACATACAAGATAAGAAAAAAGTAAACAAAGTGAAAGTTGTATGAGAATTTGAATGGATTGATATAATTCTTATTCACATACAATTCCCAAACTTATTTTTGCTGTTATTTTACGAATTATTTTAATCAAAACACATAAAAATATAAGTTCATAAACACTGAAGGATAAATTATTTAAAATATATATACAAAAAATGATATAATTCATTACAAAAGACATACAACTATTAATTAACAAAATAATTTGCTATGAACTGTATTAAGTTATAAAAATATATGCTAAATTGAAAAATTAAAGTAAACATCCAATAGGATGGCTACAATCTTTGTTCATATGTGAAAATACGCTTCGAGGTCACGGCACGGGGCGTCACTCTGGCAGCCCCAATTAAATATAAACATAATACATCGAAAACAAAGTAAAAGCGGGAAAAACAACTCACTTATAAAAGGAGAAGCTGCAAACAACATCATATTCTAAATTGCAGCCTTCCACAACACATTTTTGAGCACTCATTGTGGGGTATGTGATCCGCTGGCTTCCTATACCGTTATCGAGCTATCACATCTTAGTTTTTCTAATAAAAGTTATGAAATATAAACACTTAGCGCCGAAACTAACTTTCAAACAAACTAATTTGATGGTTCTTCAGCAAAATTATCAATCAAACGTCGAAAATGACATGCTCATGTCAGGAAAAGTCCAAGTCCTATGCTTGCAGGGCAATGGTGATGTAATGTCGTCAAGGCAGTGATGAGGCAACACTACTTACTAGAATCGATTTGTAGGTATTAAGTAGAACATCGATTTTGTTTTTGGTTGCTTTACGGATTGATTTTTGTGATGTTTTGTGTGTTGTGCGCGTGTGAAACGTATGTCGTTTGGTTTGGGATTTGTTTGTGTAGTTTAAGTTTAAAATAGTTTGTTAAAAAAAATTGTTGGATGTCATTTAAAAGTTTAATAAAATTATGTTTGTAACAAGAATTACTATTGTAGTAGTTCTCTTCAGTTACTTACAATTTATTATTTTAAGAAATTACTTCCATAATTGCAGTTTATAACATAAAGTATAATAAAACTGTTTCTTAATTTGTTTCAAGTTATACCAAGGTAGCAGTTAATTCAAGGACAATGCGTTATAAGCTAAAATATTTAAATGTTTTAAGAAATAAGCTGAATTTAAAATATTTAAACATAATCATAACGAATGATTACTTAAAATCGATATTCACTCGACACACTTTGCCATATAACAAAATGTCGACCATAAACAACTAAATAAACATTTTTATCTCATGACGCTACGCTATAGAACCAAACAGCCTTACCTTTGAACGCAAAATAAAAAATAATAAAACAATATTTATATAAAACATGTCTATTAAGTTATTTATTAACTTATAATCAACCATTTTGTACACAATAAATATTTTAATCGGCTATAAATAAAAAAATAATATCGAAGCCAAGTCATAGACTAAATCCTACGACGCATATCGATCGCGCCCATTTTACGTTACTTCCGGTGCAATGGTTATTTTAGGAATAACCTTTTACACCTTTCTATTAAGCATTAGGGGCTGATAAAGTAGTAGAAATAATAAATAAAAATGTCTAATTCATAGTTACAGAGTGACACTGTCACTGTTTTCGTGACAATTTTGTCAAATCATGTCATTATTTGTCATCTTGTCATTTGTATGGAACAAAATAAATACAGCAATCAAATATAATTTATTCATTGATTTTGATTGAAATTGTCTTTTTATTGAGTCGTACATATTTCTTATATAATACATGACGTTAGTTGAATATTTTTAATGTAAATAAAATAAATTATTTATAAATTATGTTTTATAAGGTTATTTATGTAATATTGAACACGCTATGTTTCTTATTATAGCTGGCTTTAATTTTACATAAATAGAAGTTCTTTATATAAATAGGCGCAAATGGTTTACAATTACATTTATTTAATTATCTATTGATGATTTTTATGTCTATATTATGATTAATGATATCATTTTAATGATTTTCCCAATTAACTGATAAGAAATTACTTATATGATTGACACTAAATAACATATTTTTGTTCATTACTCTCGGATAAAACGTATCAAGGTAGACAGAGAAAACATTATAATAAATAGGCTTATTTATTTATATGAGGGAATCAATGTGTACTAGAAGTATATATTTAGCCATATATTATAGACTAGCTGTGCCTGTGGCTTCGTCTGCGTGGGAAAGTAAATTGATATAAGTTTTATTTTGAATGAATCAGACATACTTAAATTCTAAATGTTAAGGAAAATCTACCAAAATGTAAAAGTGAAAATCACATTCAACTCGGTTAAGCAGTTTCTGATATCATCGTGAACAAACGTGCAGATAGACTAAGCTGATTTTTAAATAATCATGTCATATCAATCAATCATAGATCCTATGACCTACTTTAATAAATGCCCTAAATAATATTTTTTCTTTCATGTCTTCCATGTACAGACACCGATCCCGATCAGTTACATTTTTAGGGTTCCTTACCCAAAGGGCAAAACGGATGTTACTAAGACTTCGCTGCCTGTCCGTCTGTCACCAGATTATATCTCATGAATAGATAGTTAAAATTTATACACATGATGTATTTCTGCTGCCGCTATAACAACAAAAACTAAAGAAACTAAATAAAATAAATATTTAAGGCCCTCCTACAACAAACGTGACTTTTTTGCTGTTTTTATATACAATGGTGAGGAACCCATCGTGAGCCAGCCCAATGCGTGTTAGCTGGTGCATAATATTGTTAACAAATCCACAAAAAAACATCATTCATTTGTAATCACTCATTTGTATTGTATTCACGTCATTTTTTTTACAGTAGACAATAAAAACTTCCTAAAACGTAGTATAAATAGCTTAGACAGTCGTGTCGCAGTTTCATGGACATCGTCTCTGACTGTAAAAGCGACGGCTGTGGGTTCAATTTCAACTCGGGGAATGAATAATTTAATATTTTCATTTTGCTCGCTCTGTGCCGCCACTGAATACGCAATGTCTCTAAAAAATTACAGAAACTGGGGAACGGAGTGACTGGGTTCCCCCTGCCTAACCTGGTATGCGAGGGATACAGCATGAGAATGCTGAGTGATTCTAAGTAACTAGTAGTGTTTGCGCAGTAATTCTAGATATTCATCAATACCTTAATAGTCTATTTCTATAATACAGTAAAAATAGTGTTAAAAAACAGAGAACTACATCATTAGATATTTTCTGAATACCTTCCTAAAATTTCATCGAGGGCGCAGCGGCCAGAGATAACCGCTAAAAGCGACGGTCGTAGGTTCGATTCTCACTAGGAAACATAAATTATTTCATATTTCCTGGCCCGAGCCACTCACTACGCAATGGTTCCAAAATTGGGTGACGCGTTAGGAATGGAATTAACAATAAGTTCACTCTGCTTATTCTATGCAAGGGATACAGGGATAAGAGCTAATTTGTACTGATTGAACGACATTAAACGCTGGGATAGATTACTTGGTAAATAATCACTTTATGGAAAAATATATCTAGGCAAACATCAAAAAATATACAGCCAAAATAAAATACACTTTGTTTTTTTATTATTAATTTATTTATCAATATAATAATATGTATATAATGTATAACTTACAGCCTTACAGAGCGTCAATCGGGTGATTCAGAATGCCAGAGACCCATATCCAATTGGAAAAAAATTGTGAAAATAAAAAAAAATACACCAAATTTCACAATGCGGGAAAATTGCAGGAAATGAGGGGGGATAAGGACCGACGCATCAAAGCTTCCTTAGAAAACCTTTTTCACTTACTTTAATAAAATCATAAACCTACGACTATTGTGAAACAGTTCTATTCCTATATTACAACAACCAATTTTTTCATATTTATTTATATTTTTTTTCATCATATATTTTTTAGTTAAAACCAAATAAAAGATTAAGGAAGGAGGGGGTCATCAACAAAAAGTTACGACTGGGCATTTTTTTCTCTTTACATTACAGCACTTATATTTATTTAGTAGCGATATATTTTTTTTTGAATTATTTTTGCATTTATACAATAATTCTAAATTTTCAATGTTTTAGCACAATATCGTCTCCTTTGGCGTTCTTACGAAAGAATTGCAACAAATTGAAAGAAAAAACTTAACAAAAACACAACGTCGTCAAAACGCCCTGATTTTGAATCTGTCCAAAGAAAATATAAAAAAAAATAATAATAGAATTTTGACATTTTAAGCACATTAGACCGAAATGAGTAATTTATTTACATAGTTTTGAGCGGTCAACAGCTTCAAAATCACGGCGAGACTCTCGGCTCGCGATCGCTTCGTGTGTAGATTAAACTAAAACTACTGTTTAAAAAAAGGGACGGGACTTTGTATACAGCCTTTCATGGACAAATAGGAAAAGAATCGGGTAAAAATTTAAATATTTCGTTCTAAATTGATTAAAATAGACAATTTGGTATTTTTATATAAAGTGAAATTTTGAGCAACAAAAAAATTTAGAAAAATAAAGTGACAATAATGCTATATTTGTCTATGAAAGGCTGCTGAGGAGAAATTTCTTGACACAGAAATCGTATAAACACCGTATAAAACAAAAGAAGATGAGACAGAGTAAAAAAGTCAAATTAAAAAAAACAACTGTTAAGTATTAAAATTACAACGAACAACACTAAAATGCTATTATTAAGTCATATTTTTTTTTTAGTAAATTGTCCTTAAAATTTCGAATTTGACCATATTTTTTATTTCAAAAAAAATAGCTGAATAGTGATGTACCACTTAGTTTACCGCTACACCTACAATTCCTGTGTCTATTTAAATTGAAATTATTATTAAAAATATATTAGGAACTATGTTTTACAATAAAGAAGCGACCTAGCGTGCTGACGTATTTAATTTTGTCTTACACAATAGAGTGGTGTGTGAAACGCTTGTGGCAACACTATAGAAAACAAAAAACAATTAAAACAGTGTTGTCATGTTAAAAAAATAAAATATATTTTTTTAAAATTCGTCTATCTATCGAAAGCTCGTATTATGAATGAATGATACATACATACATAAATTTAACATTATATATTTTTTTATATTTACATGCAAAGTGCAAAAGGCAAGAAACAGAAAGGCCACAAGCGTTCCACACAGCGTTTTTACTTTAAAAAGCCTTAAAACCTAAGAAAAAAGAAATTAAAAAAAACACACCTTAACATGTCATATAATAATATGTGAGTGCTATACAGATTTTGATAATGAAAAAAAAAACAAAAGTTATCTAAAACGATTGACCGTAGATAGATTATACAAAACTCGGGTTGGACAATTTTCTATTGTTTATACTTTCCTCATTAAGAATTGAGCAAGTCGGTTAAAGAAACAATATGTAGATATTTTTTCATATTGTGTTATGAATATATGAAATTTGCACTATATTATGTCTTTCACTCATTAAGTGTTATAAAGAGACAAAAATCATTGATTCAATCTGTCTCAATTGTCTTCAATTGTTTACTCATACTAAACAACAAACAAGAAGATCATTCATAATAATACATTTACTAGTTACATAATTATATTGATTATTTAAATTATAACCAAATTGGTAAAATAAACCCATTAATTAAAATGCAATTAATTCAATCATCCATAACACAAAGTAAAAAAATAATCCCCAAGTCCACCTATCAAAAATGCCAGATTTTCATATTATATTATTATTATATATCATATTTATGTACGTATGTATGTATAATTATTTTTATATCTAAAAAAACATAGCAACATAAATTTCGACTGAAATGAACGCATTCCGTTTGAACACAGTTTATAAAAAACGTATTTTCTTTCTCACTCTCATCTCATAATGTGCGAAAGTGACAACGATATCTCTAATATTGTTATTTGGGGGGGGGGGGGATGTTACGGAACTTCGTAACCATAACCGAAATTATTGGATATCCGAAATATAAAACTATCCGCAACGTATTCCAGATACGGACGAAGTCTAAATGAGAGTTGTAAAAACTAAAAGCTTTTAAATACGCAGGTTCGGTTAGGTTAGTTATTTTTAAATTTAAAAGTATCTAGCCTAAACTAACCAGCACTTAAAAATCGCCTAATTTGTAGCTGCAGTGGCGTTAATACGTAAGTACCAAATAAAATGAATAATAAAACATATTCTATCAATGACAGATTCTTTCAAAAAAAATCAAAAATCATCCGTAAGCCAGATTAGTTCGAACCTAACGGACAATCCGTCATAATGTTATATAGTATATACGTACCGAGACCGAATATCCGTATCCAGATATGAAATGTTACATTATATAATCCCACTTAAGAGACATCGTTGTATAAGCAAACCGTCATATTTCATCTTCTTTCCTTATTTTAACATCAAATCTCCTATACGAGAGAGCGAGACAGATATATATTTATAGCTTCAATGCATTCACTTCATTTTGTGGTTACACTAAGTTTTGTGTGCTCAGTTGTGTCATCAATATTAATTAAATGGCAGTACAAATATATTATGGACTTATTTTTAAAAAACACGAGTTACATCACATTTGATAAAGTGTGTAATAATTAAATATAATTATTATTATTAATATTACGATAGACGAAAAAAAAGAAACACCATTTTTTTAAGTTATATTATTAATATATATAAAGAAATTATTAATAAAAACGTGACGTCACTCGAGTCCACTAAATACAAAGTCAGGAGATATCGACAGTGCTATTTAAAAAAAAAACAACAATTTTTTTTTATACAATTCACTAAACATGCACTTATCCAGTCTTTTCGACGTTTCGACGTCGTTCGTAGATAATTTTTTATTATTATTACTTTTTTTTAATATCAACCCTATATATGTATAACAGAACGAAATATCATTATCTGTACAACACATTTATTCCGATGGCGGCCATCAGCTTAGGAAAGAAATTATTTGTTTGTATGTAAAATTACCAGAAAAGACTACAAATTAATATAAATTAACTAGTCAATTTCATAAGTCAAAAAATCATTTATGTCATATTATGTTATTACTACTCATAGATGACAAATAAAAGTTTAAATATCAATAAATTAGTTATATATTAACATTAGTTATACTTCAATTGTCATTTCTGAGTGTGATTATTTCTTAATATAGTAAAGTAGTAGTTTATTTCATAAGTTTATATCATAAAATAAGTAATTTTACCATACAAACAATCAATTTCTATATTTTTTTTCACCACATCATATTCTAAAACTAACAAGCACATTATATATATAGATATATAAATATATATATACATTGTAGACTTATTACCCTATAATTATTACTTGTTTTTTTTTAAACATTTTTAACACAAAATTAGTTGAAAATTTAAAAAAGAACGAAAAAGAAAAAACTGTAACAAATCTACAACATACAGCCTTTAAAACTTATTATTAAATGATAATACAGACTAAATCACTATTGTAGGGTATTTTTTCTGAAATTTTGTTTACATGTCAAAAATATATATAAATAGATGTATATATATGTATGTATGTTAGCAATCTTAAGTCTACATGATCGTGGCGTCTAAACCGCGCAGCATTATTGTCGATGCGTACAAGCTGGAAAGAAAAAAACAAATACCAATGTCATTTAATTAAAAACGTGAGTCTTAATGGCATAACTTCAAATGGAAAGGTTATGGATGCTATTTTAAGTATTTCTATTCTGGTAGAAAATGCTTTATCTCTTCATCTTCCAAGTATTTTAATACAGCATTAAATATCTTTTTTAGCTTCACGCTGTATTCCAAACAAAGCGGGGTAGGCAGAGGAAGCATGTGTTCCTCACTTTCCACCGAAATCTGGAAGCATTGCGAGTTGAGTGGCGTATGTATACTATAATTGCATGGTTAATGATTGTAGGTTCAAATCCAAGGAAACATGTATATTACAGATTTTCTTTCACTTTAGTTATATGTACAATTATTATACATCTAAAAATTTTTTTAAATCAATTTTTTTTAGATATACATATTATACATCTAGATGAAGTAAAATATAAAATAAGAAAAATAATTTTGTGCATAAAATTAAATCTTATTATTAAATAAACACCAACCTAGGCTCCACATTATAACAGCCTGTGACCCAGCAACCGAGTGTAACACGCAACCAGTTGTAACCGGTTGTGAAGAACCAGATTTAACTGACCAACCAGTTTTAACCGGTTCGAACTAGCTGTAACCGGCACAACAACGGACACAGATCGCACAAACACTCCACACTTCACTTTTATTATATTTTTATAGTTTTTTTTGTATTTATATATATAAAAAATGCACTTTTAGTCTAATAAGTAACTGTTCGTTTGTCTATTATTGTGTTTTGGCGACGACGGGCGCTTTTAATTCGTTGGTCACGGCGTCTTGTTTCGCCTTCGGTTTTGCTATAAGAAAAGAAATATAGAAAAAAATGATACAATACTTTTTTCAGTAACAGATTGAAGAATTTCAATGACTTGTACAAAATTATAAAATTACTATGTAGCCATTGTTAATAATGAGTTATCGTCATCTACTCTGCTTTATGACAAAAGTTCATAAAAATAATATATAGAAGGGTGCTAGAACGGTAAATACGCCAAGAGGCGCGGTTTCGATTCCCGCTACGTTCTCATAAAATAAACCGTTTCCTTTCCTTAGCGTGCAAATAGTATTTTAAAAATTGTTAAAATAAAAACTAAATAAGTTAAATAGTAACATTAATATTATACTTACGACGTGGTCTGGCATTCGCTATGACACTTTGGGCGCCGCACGACCCCGCCCGCCCTCGGTTGTTGTTGTTATTGCCGGAATTACGATTTCTAATGAAAAAAATATAAATAATTAATGAAAGAGGCCAGACGTGGCGCAGGGCACAAGCTTGTGTATAAAGGCGACAGTGACTATGAAGACGGCGGGGAACTAGACGTAGGCTGGGATTTCACCCATATGTCATCGATGTGCCTGCTTTTCGTACGCAGCGCTTCGCCTCCACTTTCCTAATGCGAACAACTAAGGAGTGGAACTCCCTGCCTGCTCAAATGTTCCCCGATAAATACAACTTAGCCGTCTTCAAGGAAAGAGTGAATAGGCATTATCTGGGTAAGCATGCTCCACCACCGTTCGCATCGTCACTTACCACCAGGTGAGATAGCGGACAAATGCTTACCTATCTTCAATAAAATAAAAAAAAAGGTGACGATGTGAATTTAATTCCCACTTGAGGAAATAACGTATTTCCCTCTACTTAATCTGCTATATGCGGGATACAATGTGAAGCTAAAAAAATATTGTACATTATGTATGTATGTCTCACCCGAATCCCCTAGAGAAGGGTTGTACGTGCGTGCGCTCGCTCTCGGACACTGAGCGGTGTCTGTCGTAGGGGCGCGCGTGGGGACCCCGACCCGCGCCCGCGGGGCCCTGGGACGCGAGCAGCTCGTTTAATTGAGGCTGGAAATGCAATAAGCAATTATCTTAGTGTAGTGGATTTTTTAAAAAATAGTTTCTACAGAGGTGCTAACAATATGAATAACGTTGTTAGCGCGCGTATGAAAATGTAGGCCATTAATTACGGCGAATATTTTTTTATGTTTAGTGTAGAGCAATACTTTAAAATACTCAGTCAAAACAGTGTCACAAATTTTTTTACATTAATTGATAGGTACAGGTTTTAAGTCATAAAAGCGTAGGCGAACAAGCGTGCGAAGGTAACGTGACGGTTGTGTTTGATTCCCATTCGGGAGAATGAAATATTTAATATTTTCATTGCCTGGCCCCGGTAACGAAGCAGCGTTAAATCAGCCTGTCTCAACACTGTCCCCATTAAGACCCTTCCCGGATTCCCTCCGCCTACTCTGTTATGTTCTATGTTCTTGTTGTATATTCTTTCCGAGTGCGAGTGAACAATGCGCAAAAGTTCACAAAACCTAACTTCAGAACGGCCACGACTCGTCAACCGTACTATCAACAGTGACAGGCGTCTACCGTATATTAAATACACCTACCTCCAGCACACGGAAGTCCTCGATGCTCTTGAATTTAGCTAGATGGGCCTGCAACTTAGGTTCCACTTGCAACGCACCAGCGTGTTTGTAGTACTTGAGGAACGCCCAGAACTTTTCCAGGCCGTAAAGCTGACCTGTTAGGTGAATAACAACATTAATAATTATAACAACAGGTTGTGAGTTTGGTTCCCATTCGGGGGAATTAATTATTTTCAGTTTTTCCCTTCTGATAGGAAGACAAAATGCGGCGTTGAGCACCATGGTGCCATGTAACAAGGAAAGTTCCCTCTGCTTAACTGGTTCTATGCACGATACAGCGTGAATGTATAAAAATAAAATAATATTCTTTACTAACAGTATTTGAAACTGTTAATCTAGTAATCCACAAAACATGGAACAACGCACACCAACAACTCAAAAGAAAACATTTCAAATCTAGCCCTAAAACCCTCACTCTTCTCATATTATCAGCATTAGTCCAGTCAATACAACAATATAATCTCTATAAGCGTTTTAGACATACCATATAGTGAGGAACGGATTGTCTTAACAATAGGTTAAATGCGCGAAAAAATGTAAAGATAAAAAAATATTCAAAAGTACACATGTTCGAATTCAACCTGCAAAATCCTAAAATACCACAAAATGCCTCAATAACCCTATAAACTATAACATAAATCCTATAAACAAATCCTCACCCTTCTCATAGTCGGCAATGGTCTCCAACTGGAAGTGGTGGTACAGTTCAGGTCTGAACTTCCTTTCGAGGCCGTACGAGTAGAACCGGAAGAGACACTCGAGTCCGTAGCGGAAACCCTCCGCCGCGTCTTCGTTTGCTAGTGTTCTGGAAAACAATGGAAAAATATATGTAAAATTATATATAAATTGTATAAACATGAAAAGGCAACAATTTTAACTAAAGAACCGATTGATGCATACAATACGCGTTGCCATAGCAACGTGTATGTCACTTTATACATATGTGTATACTGTCTAAGTTATGGTAGGTAAAAAAATTTTTATAATCGGTAATTTCATACTCCTTCATCAGCACAATATTTCAAAAAAATGGATACAAAGTTATTGCTTCACATATTAAAATAAGATTATAAAAAAATTGAGGTTGTCGCACCGTGTCTGGCTGTAAACGGGAGTTATGGTAGGTAAAAAAATTTTTATAATCGGTAATTTCATACTCCTTCATCAGCACAATATTTCAAAAAAATGGATACAAAGTTATTGCTTCACATATTATAATAAGATTATAAAAAAATTGAGGTTGTCGCACCGTGTCTGGCTGTAAACGGGAGAATTAATTATTTTCATATTTTTACATTTACAATGTATTATACCTCACTTAGGAAATGAAGGACCTTGTTAGAAAACATACAAAATTCCATAACATTTTTACACATTTTCTTAAAAATGTAATATTCATTTTTTCACTTTTATAACAAGTTAGTCTTGTTACCAAACACTCACCACGCAACATCTCTAAAACTTTTTGAGTTTTGAGACTTTTTTCGTTTGAGAGTTTGGGACTGATTGTCTTTACACTATGTCTTCTCTGCCTACTCTACCATATGCGGGATACACCGTGAAACTGATAGTTTTTTTATCAGATAATTACCTAAATTCGTTATACATGGTCTGATTGAAGTGGTCCCTCAGGAAGAATGACCAGAATCTGAACAAAGTGTTCATCTCTTGAGATTGTCCAATGCCCAGCTTTTTACGTTCTGGAAATAAATTAAATCAAAATTAGCTTTAGTAAACATTTATTATTCCATATATCCGGTATAATCAAAGTTATGATATTATATCATAAAAATATAGGCAGATACAAATTATTATTGAAGGCGTTCTCAATATATTATAATTGAGACGCCATAAGACCATACAGGTTCACACTTATTTAACTAGCGGTAATCAAAGCAGCACTAACCTTTGAGGCATCTAGAGTGATACTTGTGGTAGGCCAATTGCGTGAAGTGGTTCTCCCGGAGCAGGCCGTGGCTGGGGTGGTGGAAGGCGGGTAGCGACTGCGGGACGGAGCCGCAGGAGGAGCCTAGTGTCGGTGAAGTGCCTAACGACGACCTAGAAAATAACAAATATATAATATAGTATAATTATAATTTAAATAACATAAAAAAAATGTAAAAAATTGTTTTTTTATAATATGTATTAAGAATGCCTTCTTATTACATATTATAAAAAACTATTTTATTAATTAAGGGTCAAGCTAAAGGTAATAAAAGGCGAAACTTAGGGCCAAGGTAAGATCAAACTCAGAACCAAGATAAAGACGAAATTTGGGGTAAAGGTAAAATTTAGATGCAAGGAAAAGGTAACATAAGGCGAAATTAAGGGTCAGACGAACTGACCGGGTCAACAAACTTAGGGTTTAAAGTGAAGTTTAGAGTCAAGGTAAAATTGAGGGTTAAGATGTTTTAAGTAACTTACCCAGCACTGTCTCTGTGATGTCGACGGTGTTCGCGCACGTCCATTATCCAGCCCACGTGGTGTTCCACTGGCGGGTTCAAACTGTGCCGAGTTTTGTGTTTTCTGCTGCTTCTGCAATTTAAAAAAAAAATGGTTTTAGATATTGTTAGTTAGTAAAAGTTTTAGGTTGTAGCGTCTTTAAGTAGCTTTTAAGTGTAATCCCTGTTTTCTTATCGTTATATTTTGAATTCTCTTTTAAAATGTAGATGTAGATGGTTTTTCGGGGTATATTTATTGTAATAAAAAAGATTTATCAAAACCCAACTGTTTAGCAAAAAGCTATGCGATTAAACATAATAAATATTTGAGTGTTTTTGTCAGCACTACTTTAAATGAAACCATTGTAGTGGTATATTAGACATCCTTAAAGCCCCACTTTACACTACAGTTTTAACTACTCTATAAAAGCCTATACAATAAAAAAAATAATCCCAAAAATGAAAGTTTTTTTTTGAAACAAAATAAATAATACAATTATTGTTATAAAATAAAACGCCATTTGTTAAGAACAACGCACGCACACATAAACCTATTAAAGGGACACCCTGCTGCACATGCCTCATTCCGAAATCGAGTTGTAGGTAGTTTCGTGAAAGTTCAAAGTTGTTTAACCTTTAATAGTATTTTTGTATTATTTTTTGTATTATTTTCTCAGACCGGAATGGCGACGCACCGTCCATAAAAATGTGGACGAGTACGAAAAACAGCGCTTAGAAGATCTCGATGCCAAACGCCAATTACGGAAGACTCAACCCAAACCCTCCTACACCTATACATATAACGAGGCTGGCCAACTGTACTGTGCGTCCTGTAAGCGGATTTTCAAAACGAAATTCGGCTTAGCGAGTCACATAAGAGCCCACCAAAAATAAAGTAAAATAAAGTGAGACATGCAAGAAGTCGCCATCGCCGAAATCGGTGTGGATACTAGTAGTATTTTTGTAGTACTGTAGTAGTAAGTGTCTACGTTATTGGCGTCGTATGTCACCCGAAATACAGGTATGGATAAACATCATGAAATAAAAGAAATCCTACGTCTAAACTTTTGAGGTATTTTGATTAATTTCTTTAGATATGGGTTTGAAATATTTTACCCTATATGCTGTTCCCGTAAAAGGAGCGTTGCCGCTTCCGTCCTGTATGCCTCTATACAAGACGGAATCCGCAAAGCGTTAAAAAGTTTTAAATATGAGGAAAATAATTATTATAAATATTGCAAACATAAACAAAAGAATCTAACAGATCCTAGTGTTAAGACACTCCGCTCTTACTTTCTTTTATTTTTTACAAATTACAGTACTTTCGACAAGTCGTGGCCGCCCTGAAGTTATCTGTTGAGGTCTGCGCAGATTTGAATTCAGGATTTTTCTTACTATTGATCATTTTCTTCCCAAGCGCGAGTGAACAAATTGCAAAAGTTCAGATAGCCTAATTTCAGAGTGGCAACGACTCATTCACCGTACTGTACTAAAATATATAAACGAATACTAACATAACATCAGTAGCGTGTGGGTCCTTGCTAGCTGCATAGAAACGGGCCGTGCGACGCAGACGCTTGGACTTGCCTCCCGACTCCACTTGCTCGGCCTGTATTGGAAAATTAGAATATTCGTGTAAATTATTATTAGCAATTATAATTAACTAATTATATTGTTAAGTGAGTTTAGTCGTGGCGCAGGGGCACAAACTGTGACTGTAAACGCTGGTTGTGGGTTCGATCCGCACTCGAGGGAATGAAATATTTATTTAAATTTATACTTCTCCATTTTTTCGCTCTGTCGAGGCGAAAAGTGTGGCGTTGAGTGGAGAATGGAATGCCTTAACACTGCGTTCCTTCTGACTACCCTGCTACATGAAGTTGATTTAAAAATAATATTTGATGAAGGTTGCTGATTTTGACTGAATGCAGAAGGCAAGAAATTCTGTGAGTCTTTCTGAAAGTCGCTTGTGTTGCGGTAATACTCGGCGGGCGTGGCTATATGCTGGGGGGGGTATTTGGGAGTCCGAAGGCGTCGGGGGCGAGGTATCGGAGGGTTAGGAGGCGTCGAGGGATCGCGGCCACTCACCGGCTGTCGCTGCGGCGGCGGAGGCGGAGGCTCGCTGGGGTTGCGGTGCCGCTCGGCGGGCGCGGCCGCCTCAAACTGCTCGCGTGAGATCACTGACACCGTGCGGTACTGCTGCTGGGGGGTGCCGCCGGGGTATGAAGACTAGGAAGGCGGAAATATTTAATGTATTATGTGAATATGTCAAAATAAACACTATAAATTATGGGAAAAGAACCAATTCCATTTCCACTGGTATCAACTCAAAGACGCGGCTGTATTCCGCTTGTATTCTGCCGCTCAACACGCAACGTAGTGACAACCGAGCGTTGCGTGGAAGACAGAGTGTTTTTACACTAGGTTCCATCTGTACCACTATATGCGGATTACAGCGTGAAACAAAATAAATGTAATTCAAAATATTGTTTATTTAATTAGGCCACTGGAATAAATACTACAATAATATTATTAATATATAAAAGTTTATATTTTAGCAAAATTTTAAAAAATATACTCACAGGCGAAAATTCACTCCACAGATCCTCTTCATAGCGTCTTAGACCATCCGTGATCACCTACAAAAAAAAACACATATGACATTTTTTTTTACTTACCTCTATGCAATTAGAACGTGTCACAACGTGTCAACACTAAGAGTTTTTATTTAAATTTTACGAGAGTAAAAAAAGTAAAAAAACTATTGATTATGTGTATACATAATTATGTTGTGAATTAAATACATATTATTTTATAGAAAGTAGTGAGCCATGGAGAGGGCACAAAGCTGCAACCGTAAACGCGACCGGTTATGGGTCGAGTCCGCCAAGCACATTCAAAGAAATGAAATATTTTATATATTTATTTCCTCTCTGGAAACGAGGCAATGCGTATTTTTGAGTTTGTCCCTCTGCCTAGCGTGCTATGTGCGGGATACAGCGTGAACCTTAAAAAAAATTGTAAGTATGTCTATCTGTCCATATTATCATTATTTGTAACAGCAGTAGTCCTAAGTTCAGTACCTGCTCCAAATCCTGGGTGATCTTGGTTCTGGTGGCAGTATCAGTTTTGCCTCGATCGTGGCCATCATGTTTCGGGGGTCTGGAGACAGCTGCCGTTTGAGTCACAATCAGAAGCCTACCAATATCTCTGTCCGGGAAATCTGCATCGGATTCTTCTTCTGACCTGTGGTCATTATTATAAATAATAGAGTAAATAATATTTATAGGGATTTGATGTGTAACATATATTTCTGAATCTGTTATTTTTAATTCTTAGCAATAATTCGTGGATATTTGCAAATTGGTTATCACTTAAACAATTTTTTTCGTCCTATATGTATCTCTATATCTATACTAATATAATAAGGCGGAAGAGTTTGTTTATTTGTTAGATCGCTAAGATTTCTGGATCTACTGGTTTGATCTACTATGTTTTTGTTTTGTATGGAAGCTGCATTCTTCAGAAGTGCTATAGGCTATATAACATTACATTACACATATATACTTATATATTAAAATACTTTCTAATTTGACAAGCAATTTATTCTGCCATGTTAATAACAACCGTCGCTATGCTAAATATAAATATAATAGTCACTTTTAGCATTTTATCTAAATTGAAATTATAGTTTACCGTATAACATTCTAATAAATAATTAAGACTGATTCGAAATGACCTAGCCTTCGGGCGGCATAGTATGACCGACGCGAACGGGCAGATGACATTGACGGTTTTATAAATTTTCATACATTTCCAACTTTATTTGATTCTCTTCACATTTTAAAAAATTGGCAAAAAATATCCTTTTAGGTACTTTTAGGTACTTTTTCTAATATTAAGAATATCCTTTAGTTACTTTTACTTCTTATGTCGGTTCATTTCAATTTCTCAGATATTTTTTCTAATAATATATCTCTACTTATTATTTTTTTGGATTATTTAAGCTTATATTTTCTTACTAATTCTATTGAAAACTGAAAATAATAAATTTAATAAATATTCTTATATATATATTCTAATACTCCAAGAAGGAGTAGCCGCGTCCGGGTCCGCTAGTCAAGAGTATATGAATAAAAACATTTTATCTCAAAAATAATCTTTTTAATGTTCTGCATCAGCATCATTAATTGCACATCTAATTTTCTCTTTTGCTAGTGAAAAAATGTTTAAAATCGGTCTTGTACTTTTGGGTCGTATTTGACATAAGCAAACCAAAAAAACTTTTCTCTTTATAATATTAGTTTTGAAAAACAACGTTCAATCATCATTTTCCGCTCAAACGAACGTTACGCAGCATAACTCAATATAAAGTTTACTCACCAGGCGTCAGTGAACGTGTTATGTCTCGGCGGAGGCAGGTCCAGTTCCTCGTCGAGCTGGAAGTGGAGCTCCTCACGGGGCTCCTCCTCCGGCTCTTGAGCTGCTTGGGGGGCCGCACGTTCTTTGGAACCGGCTTTAGTGCGGCGTTTAACCTAGTATTGGGAAAAATAGAGGAATAGGTTAACGAAGAGTTAATTTGGCTTATAGAAGAGAAAAAGAAAAAGAAAATTCTTCTTTTCTTAACATGTTACATGGTAACATGATTTCAACCCGCACATCTCCTACATAGTAATAAATATACAAACAGATGTAGGTTCGATTTCAACTATTTTGTTAGATTACAGAGAGAATCTAAGTCACTCTTATCATTTTAGAATCAACCTTATTTATTTATACAAATACAAACTATATTAATTTCATTCTCAGACTTCCATTCTCATTTGTGGAAATTGAAAATTTTTCAATGCTCTATCTAGTAACAAAACAAAACACGGCATTGAGTACGCAATGTCTCGAAAATTGGGCGGTGCATGGGGAACGGAGTGTCTTAACATTAGGTTCCCTCTGCCTACCCCGCTATATGCGGGATATAGCGTGAATCTGAAAATATAATCACCTCAGTCCAAACATCAGAATCGTTTTTTGCCAATGTGGGGCTCACAGACGGTCCGCCATCTTGACTGTCTGACTTCTCCGCGTTTGGCTCTTCTGTAATTATATAAAAAAAATAAGTTAAACTAAAAATATATATTTATTAAACAAATACCGTAACGCAGAAGAATTGGTTTAGTCGAATGCGCCTATATTAAGAAGTACTGACTCAGATTAAAATTTTTTTACAATATTATAATACTGGGATTTAAAATTAATAAAAATAAAAAAAAAAACACATAAACAAATACTAACCACGTCTACTCGCTTGAGGCACAAACTCCGGCACATCCGGGTTGAGATGATCATGTAAAAGCGGAGACGCGCGAGTTGTGCGGAACATCCTGCATATTAATAGAAAAATAAAAAAATTAAATGGTGCATATTATTATTCTTTTTATCTTCAAGCTGTATGCCGCAGGAGGGTAGGTAGGGGATACCCAGTGTTCTGAATTTTCCAGACGGTGCGTATCGAGTGGCGGAACACAATGGTGTGCTTTATCTTATTATCAGAGCGAGGATATGAAAATATTAAATAATCCATTTCCCCAAGTAGGATTGAAACCCACAACATTTGCGTTTAGTCACACGCTGTGCCACTGAGCTATGGCTGTCAAATAATATTAAGCTAGACGTTTGTGTAATTATTTATATTATATACAAATAAATACACAAAACGTCAAAAGTGAAGTTTTCATACAAACTAAGGCCTGATGATTTATAAAACGAAATCATTCATCATCATTCACTTGGTAAGTGAAGTTTCTTATTTTCATCACAATACTAATTAGATTTCAAACAGAAATATTGTTGTTCTTTGACTGTGGCTTTCCGAATGTGCCCGTTAAACACAAATCTCTTGGCATTAACAAAAATATATATAATATTATAAAGAAGAAGTAAGTGATATTTCTATATAAAAAAATGTCATAATCTGACATGTCATGATATAAATTTATATGAGTATATCGTTCATTCAGTCGTTCAAATAATTACGTTTTAATTTTTTTCTCCTTCAAAATTCCTTACCTAGGCAGTGGTGGTGGAGGCACAGCCCTCAACAAACTGGACACCGGCGCCACTAGCGGCCCTCCCATTGTCGCGAGCGGGAATATACCCACCATTTGTTTTTTACGACTGTTGAAACAAAAAAAATATATTTATGTTATTGAGGTTAGTTAAAAGGTTTTAATTATTAAAAAAAATGAATATAACAATTTACAACAAATTACATAAAGCTTCATACTATATTGAATGGGAATCGAACCCACAACCGTCACATTTAGTAGTAATTTTTTTGATACACTATAATAATAAGAAGTATATATTTACCGTTTCTCCCCAGGTTTTTCCGCATCAGGCTGAAGCGGAGGGTCATCGTTCGAATCTACTGTTTCCACATCTTCTTTCTCTTTCTCATTCTCTACTTTTTCTTCTTCCTTTTTCACATTCCTGTCTTCTATCTCTGCATTATTCTCTACCTTCTCCACTTGTTCCTCTTGTTTCAGTTCCACAGGGTTTAATTGTGGTTTCGGGTCCGGTTCTTCAGTTTTGGTCGCTGGCTTGGGTTGCGAGGCCGGTTGTACTTCTTGTTTTTTAATTATTTGTTCTTCTTCGGGTTCAATTTCGGGTGGTTTTTGCTGTAGATATTTAATGGAGGGTAATAATTATTTTTTGCAATGGAAAATTAATTCTACTAATATTATAAAAGTGAATTATGTGAGGATGAATAGATAGATAGATTAAAGTCTTTATTGCACAGATGAAAAGACACAATAACGCCAAGCGCTACGGTCTCTACATACCTCTTTCGCCTCGTCCACTGTCATATATTATATATATTTATTTTTATTATATCTATTCATCTTTCTATATGTATAACGATATATAGAAAATAAATAAATAAAATGTAAATAAATTTGGACACTTTAAATATACTACATTCGAAAACAATTCTTGACTCCTGACTATTTTTGTTAGATGATGGACGAATTTATTCCACCATGCTTTAAAACTACTGAATAGATTTAGAAAAAAAATTACAGCATAAAAAAATAACATACATTTAACATGTACAATTTGGCTAAAATATACCCAATAAGTTTTAAGAGGCGGAGTGTGTAGGTCGCTAGTGTATTAATAATATTTTTAATGCCCTCTATATTTAAAGTCTTAGCCTTAAAACAATATAACCTCATATTTATGATAAAGCATTTGCGTCCACATTATGCTATAAATAATATTTTCGTAAAATACATAACAAAATCATAATAAAAAAAGATAATAAGCAATTTTTTAATCACAATTCACTTCAAGAACAAACACTGTTGAAATAAAAAACTACTAACCTCAAAGTCGGCACTCTTCTCATTCTTATTCTCCGAATCGTCACCTTTCTCTATACTCTCTATACTGTCCGGTCTCTCTGATCTTTCATCTTTATCTTTGTCACCATCCTCGCTATTGGTCCCTGTGTTAATGTCGAGGATTGGCCATTTTGTCGGCTCGAAGGCCGTTCGCACCTAAAATGTGAAACAAGAGAACTTTAAAACAATTCAAAATCAATTTAAGTTAGGTTGGGGGTAGGAGTTCTAGTTTAGAGAAGGTCGTACGAAGAATGGCATATAGAAAGTTATGGTCATGATGGGGGGGTGGGGGGTAAATTCATGGTTGTTCCAGGTGTGGATGGTGTGGGAAAGGGTTCTTGTTTTGGGGGTTGGGAGAGTCACCTTGAAGCCGGCCACGAGCTGCAGGCGGTCGGAGTCCCGTATGGCATCGAGCACGAGCTGCACGTCGGCAGTGAGCGCGCGCACGCGATGGAAGGACGCGATGAGCGACACGGGGATGGTGCCGTCCGGGCTCATCTTCCGGCGCAGGAAGAAGTCCCGCGCCAAGTTGTCCGGGCTGAAGTAGTACTCGCTGTACGCACAAAACACATTGTTTTAATAAAAAAAATCAAACCGTTTCTATTCTCAGTTATACTACTGATAAGAAAAATAAAGGATATAATATATCCTTCTCCTGTACACAAATCTTTAATTACTCTAGCAAAATTATTAACTCCGATACTACTAAAACTCTCTCTCACAATATTAACATTCGTGTGGCACACGTATTACACCATCTCTTTCCAATAATACTCACATCTACTTCTTAATCTTCAGGGTTACCGAATTGTGCCACCTACTTTTCACAATTCTTACATTAATCATTCAAGCATCCATCTCGCTCCCACATCGTCGTCATCATCTCACAAAACTTACATTTGTTTAGTATAAGACCGGCATCCGTCTCACTCACAGAGTCATTCTATCTCTTTCGCTCAATACTTATATCTCACTCTTCAGTCACTCTGATCTTTCCTCAACAATACTCACATCTGTTTCTTGATGAGATCCTTCAGTGTGCCCTGGTCGAGGGTCACTCCATACCCCCCGGCGCCATAGTAGAAAGCCTGCATTGGCGCCACCGGCAGGGCGCCGAGCCCATAGCGAAGCACCACCTGCGGCATCGCTGGCTGAACACGTAGCTGGGGCGTAGGCGAGGAATATTTATGTTTGTATGTATGTGATTGTATGTATACCGTTATGGTGAATGGATGTTTGATTTAAAGTTTCTTTTTTAACTTAGCCATTTCTATAGTTCTTTGTTGTTATATGCTTCAAAAACCTATCGATATACTAATATTATAGAATATTTCTAGATAATTGATATCTTAATATTCAACAATTTATTTGATGAGTCATTTGCAAAAGAAACTTTCATTAGTCTAGTAATACTACTGTGTATATACTATTATAATGAACATTCATTTGAAATATAACAAAACCATTGTAATACAAAAAAGGAATAAAAAATAGCTTCATATCGATAAAACTTTTTGAAATGAGAAAACAAAAACAACATCCACACACCATTAATGAAACCATGAAATGAAACACCACATGTTAGTTGATATATTTCGTATCCCATATTAATTAATAAAAAATGTTATTTTTCTCTTAAAATTTAAGGTTTTACAAACCTACGATCTAAGAAGTTTTTATATTCTGGATTTAAATGATATTAATGATTAGTATTTCCTTTTCTTTCCCATTTTTTTTTATGAAAATGACATAATTACAATAGTTATCCCTAAAAATACGTTTGTCTCATAAAGCAGGTTAGTAAAAGAGTAAATGTTAAAATTATTTATTCTCCATTTTTTTCTCAATTTGCGAAACATTGTGAGACGAGCGTGTTAATTGGCAGAAATCGTCGCTTTGTCCACCAGAGCAAGGAAATGAAACTTAATCATTCCCCTCTTGTGGGCATCGAACCCATAAGCGTCGCCACTGCGACATGATTTCTTATATTGTCAACATTATGAAGACTAATGTTATTTAGAACTAACAGGGCATTAATTTTGTTAGTTTATTGCCCCCTCATTTCTAATGAGGAACATTTAATATGACACAGAATTATTAATAATTATTTGTAATAATTATAATAATGACCAAGTATGTATGTATAAATGAAAATAACCATAAGAATATCTATTATATAAGTCTTCTCCTCAAAAATTATTTGTTGCAAGTTAAGAATTAATAAAAAATACCACACCCAATACATAATAATAATACATATACATAAAAACCATTAAAAAATATCCAATTATATGTAATATAATATGTCCCAATGAAAATATGCAGAAGTATACATATATAAAAAAATATAATACAAAAATTATAGAAAAGCAAATGATTATAATAATGATATGAAGAAAAAGGACAGGGGAGGGTAAAGCATTCATGTATCACAAACCCTTCTAAATAAAAAAGTCGTGATACAAAGAAAAAAAAAACAAAAAATGTGCACTGTAATAATATAAAAAATAAAGTGCTATTAAATAATAAAAAATGATTAAATATATTGATAAGGATTATTACAGATTCATATTAAAAAAAACATAGATACATGCTAAAAAAAAGTTGAGAAAGATGGATAATTGTAAAGGTAATGCTGAGACTTTAGACACTTCAGATAATCAAATTCACAATATATTTACATTCATTTCATAATTCGTAACTAACCTACCTCACATCGTTTATATTTAATCATATATTGCAATTATTTCCTTTTTTCCAACTTAGTGCCCCATCCATATGTATGACCGTTATAATATATAGGACTAACCTGTCCCATGTCATGATGCGCATCGTGGTAGACGTGCGCGTGGGGGTGCAGGGAGGCGCGCGTGGTGGCTCTCCTCGCGCCTCGTCCCCGCAGGGCGCCGCGCCCTCTGCCGCTACTGCGGCGAGTGTCTTCACCGTTTAGGGAGACTGTGTCTGGATGGGGGTAAAGATAATAGTAAAAATATTGTTTATGGTTTTGTTAATCTATTATTGGTAATGTATTTATAGTATAGTATTGGTTATGTATGCTATCCTAGATATCAAGGTCTGGCACGTTTACCTTGGACACGTATATGTTTGCCATGTTTTCTTTATAATTTTTAAAGATTTAAAAAATCTTTTTTATTGACTATTACAAAGAAATTCACTTTACCCGCAATGCGTAACCCAATGTCTCTATTGAATAAGAGAAAAGAGGCCTAAAGTACGGGACGTTTTCTTAATACAAAATAGCTTATAAATAATACAATTTTTTGGTATAAAATCACAGACTTTTTAATATATAATTTATCATAAATGAAAATCAACGCAACGCTATCTAGTGTCTACGTACCAGATAAAGAAAATGAAAATAATTCACTCTCCTGATCGACTTGATCCACAACTGTCGGCTTTACCGTCATACACATATAGGTCATTATATAAATTATTTATTTAAAATATCTAACCATCTTGTCGTGGGGCATGTTGGTTCCCATGTTTAGAGGGCCTCGCTGCCTTTACGTCTATGTCCAGAGGCACCCATTTATGTTTGCCCGATTTACTCCCGCCTTTGCCTGCTAAAAAAGAAAAAAATATGTTATGAAACCATAGATTCAATTCTTATTTTAGAAAGTTGCCATGAGGTTGATTTCGTTGTTAATTAAACAATATGAATGTAGGATCAATTCACAATTATTGTATACATAATATTTAAATTGTGTTTGGCCTGGTCTGACTAGGCACAAAATCTTAATTTTTAATAATTATATATAGCACATATACGTATATTTAATATACATAATATAATATGTATACTTTACTATAAAATAAAGTATTTAAAGTAAAATACATAATCATCTAAGTAAAGTAAGTTCATATTCCCGCATTGCGTAACCCTATATCTCTGTGTTAGTTGAGAAAAGGGGCCTAAATTACGGGAGAGAATTTCAAATAATAATCAAATAAATTTATAATATTTAATTATTATTTCTTCCGTCAAACTTTGACATTGGCCACACATAGGAAGGTTCTTATAATTACTCTGTATTTTATTAGATTAGAAAAAAGTTATCTACAAATTAAGTTAAATTAAATTTTATTTACACTTGTCCTCCGGTGAAAAGTTCCGCCAATCAACACACAATGTTTCTTTTATTTTTATTTATTTTTTTATATTTTTGCTTGTATATAAGTTTTATTTTTGTATATATGTAAAACGAAGGAAAGTTTCTAGATTGAAATTTTTTTTTCAGCCCCGTACATCGCTCACATGGAGCACTTTGAACCGGTAGGATAAAAGATTGTATATTTATATTACCTATATTACCTGCAGATTTCGTCTTATCGTGTGGCACGTGTCTATCGTAGTGTGCCTGATGATTGTGTGACGGTTCCATTTTCTCTACTTTCACCTGCTGCTCTTCGAAGGGTTTCCGCTCTTGATCCTGGAATCGAAAAGAATGTTACTTAAGTAAGAGACTTATAAAAACAACTATTCTAATATTACAATGCTGTAGGAATTTGTTTGGTTGAACGTACTAATCTCGGGAAATAGTGGTTTAAATTAAAAATTTATCTTACAGGAAGTATGGCTAGTACGACAAAGCTCGGCGTTCAAATCCGCTAAACAACAGTCAATGTTTCTAAAGCATCCCCTAATATTTGTATTTTTTTAACTCGACTGTTAGTTATACACGCTGTTTTTTCTAACAATTTAAGTATTTATATAAAGTAGCACTCTAGATCAATAAAAGAGAATAGAACTGGTGAATCAGTGGTAGCACCACTGCACTGTGCATAACATTATACCATACGGACATAATATTATACGAAAGTTAATTCGACATATTAGATGCTCTTCGTCCTTGACCTGATGATAAGTATTCATAGGTTGCACGGGTGATTCAGGCGTTAGTGTCATACAAATGAAACCACGATTTGGGCTCCACGTTGTATAATAATTGATATATAGCAGAGTAGTCAGAAGGACCGCCTCAATCTCTTCATACATTTCATCTACTTAACAATCATTCAAAAGTTTCATATTTTTTTTCTTCAGCTTCACAATGTATCCCGCCTATAGCAGACAAAGAGAACCTAGTGTTAAGAATGGCGGATACCAACGCCGCGCTTTGCTTTGTTTCTTGGTAATCGAACCCACAATCGTCGCGTTCACAGTTGCAAGTCAATAGCGCAGAACGGAGCGTCTTGACACTAGTACCCCTGGCCTCCTTGCCTGTTCCCTCAAATTGCCATACAAATGAACTTACAGCGTTCCCGTTGTGATGGGCCGAATCCTCCTGCGGGGGTGGTGTGGAGTGACACCTCGCGCCAGCCACCGCCGCGCCGAGGGTCGGCCAGTCATCACCTATATCTGTGAAGTCTGAGGCCTGTTGGACGAAAGAGACACAATTGTAAGACGTTTTAGTTTTTTGAAAAAAAAAAAAAAACTTGATTTGCGACACTTAGCGGCGATGTAAACTGTGATTGTGTGTACGAATTCCAGACAGAGGGAATGATAATTGGTTTTTCTAGTTTACTCAAATAAAATACGGCGTTAAATTCTGCTGATCAAAACGTACATCGTGAACGAATAGCCAATTTATCTTAAATGTTATGGACATTTGAAATTCAGATTAAATTAATATAAATGTTCAGCTTAATTCGCTATTAGCGCCTTTAAGTGTCATATTCAAGATAACACGAGTTAAAATTAATATCAAAAATGTATAAACAAATACATTTCATAATAATTCATCACATAACACTAATATGCCAACCAACCAACCAACTAATATTACAAAAACACATATCCCTGTTTATACTAAGAATATAGCCTTGAAGTTATGTTCTACGGATGCCTAAATAAAATACATAGTGACAAAATTCTCCTCTTTTCTTCTTCTCTATCCATAATTACCTGTCCATCATGACCGACTCTGGCCCAACTCTTTCTCGCCCTCGCCTTCCGCCTTGTAGCAACACCGGCCGTCATAATCACGATTGGCAACACTAATTACTTATTATTGCGACATTTTGGTCCACTTTTTATTTATAATAGAAAAATCACTGAGCACTGTGGTATGATTTGTGCTGAGAAAAATTAGATTATTGGTTCGCAGGTTAAAACTTTACGCGATTTCTATATATCTACTTAATATTTAAACTGAAGATTTAGTTGGGTAAACGCGCTAATCTCCGAAACTAGTGGATCGAATAGAAAAAGATCTTTTTGGACTGAATTGTAATGGACTATCCATTTGCCGAGGAACGTTATAGTTTATATTACATCACGTTAATTTTATCAATGTAAGTAGAACCTAGTATTTAAAAAGATATTATTTTCAGCTTTACGCTGTACCCACACAATGCAGGGTAGCCAGAGGCAACCTTTGAACCCAATGTTAAGACACTCCTCTCCACTCTCCACTTTTAGTGTTCACGAGGTATTGCGTGTTGAGTGGTGGAACTTAACACGCACACACACACACATCCATATATGATATATGTAATTCCTCCAAGCCCACAATAGTTGCACTCTTGTGCTCCTACCGCATACTGATAAAATATATAATTATATAAAAAACTAAAAAAAAAAATCAATAATTATTAATACAAAATACACGCTTGACATATAAATGGACGACATTAAGATGTAAATGAGTGGCATTTGGGTAAACTAGGAAGTCGTTTGGTGAACACGACGGGGCAGGTATTACATTTCGATTCGTACCTGTTCTTGTAGGTCCAATTTGAATAACTTTAAGCTTTAATATAAGAATTAATGTTTAACATTTTTTTCTTATTACGTGAGTTAATAAACTATTAAACAATTTCAAAAAGTTTTTTTAGGTTTTGTCAGGTTGTCCTAAGATAAGTTTTACTTCTAAAGTACGGGGATAGTCAGGTCAAGTTACTAGATCAATAACATAATGTTTATTAAGGAATAGAGCAAGATAGTTATATCATACCTTAATGTTCACAGGACAAATGAAAATCCTGACCTAGCCGACTTACTAACTATATATTGAAAAAATCCTACAATTTTCCACCCCCACTCGAAGGAACAAAATATTTTGCCCTCTCTGGTACCTTCCCATTCAACATGCAATATCTTGTAATAGGTATTCGGTGCATGAGAAACGGAGTGTCTCAACACTAGGTTATATCTGCCTACCGTGCTATATTCGTAATACTATAAAGCTAAGTAACGAGACGAGAACACAAAAATGGCACCGTCATTAATGTAATAATTTAATAGATATCAAAAGCACAGTATTTAAAGTAATCCAGCGGTCGCGGCAGTTGTAATCATAGAAAATGACATATTATTGAGGCGATCGTTGCAGCGCATAGTTGTTGTGCGCAGATAACGCTACACGTGACGAAATTTCGCACCAAGGCCGTTTTATATTACATACATTAATACTATCCATATATTAGAAATGTAATTGATCGCTGTCCGTCTGTGGAACAAATATATGAGAAAATATATTATTGGGACATTTATGTCTGTTCATCTGTACGTTTGTGAATGATTATCTCAGAAACGGCTTGACCGATTTAAACACAGTTTTCTCTATTGTATTCTGTTACCATATGATTTAATGTTTGTTCTATAAAGTAATATCAGGTTAAAGTATTATGTTCGACAATATTGCCATAAAATAACTGTTTTTATGAATTGGATGAAATTTTTATTTTACAGATATTCTCTGTAAAATTATAATTGGTACTATAATAAATATAAATTTAAAATATTAATTTAATATTTTGACGCAAAATAATTAAGAAATTTAAAATCTCTCACTCACAGATTCAAAGTAACCAGGCTAACTATAATTTTATCCACTATTGTGTGCAAATACATACAAATAAGATTATTTACCATATCGAATACAAGAAAAAAAATACTTCTCTTATATTGTAATCAATTTAAACGTACGATATGCATATTTTATGAGAAAGCAAATTGAACGCCATCCATAACAAAATATATGTAAAAACTGGCATAATATATTAAAATATCAAAAAAATACTGTTTTTGTCATGAAACTACATGTCACGACACTGACATGTAACCTACACCTTCTCAATGGAATTCAGCCTAGGTTTTTTTCAGCTTTCACGCGCTATCCCGCATGGCAAACACTTCGCTCTCACATTGCGTGGTAAGAAATATAGTACCTATTGACGTCACTGTCCAATTGACTGAACACGACGAACGTGGGTTCAAATATGACTCGAAACATTGGCGTTTCCTTAGTCCAGTACAAAAAAGTATTCAGGATTACCACACATAATATTATAATAATCAATATATTTAATATAATAGTTTTTTTTTTGCTAAATGGCGCTATTTTACAATCTATTCACAGGAATTATGGTTCCAATAAAAATGAAACTCTTTGTGTTGGTTAGTCTATTTAGAATATCCTTAACATTAACAAGAATCAGCATTGTATATCAATGCTGATTCTTAGACTACTTCTTAGATACTTATCACTAGACTACCTAAAATCTATATATAAAAAAAATTGTAAAAAAAAAATCTATATCCAGACAGGTATCTTCGAATTGATAAAAATCTCAACTATTCCGCCCCTACCTGTACATTCTAAACGAACAAAAACACTAAACAGATTCAGCTTCACGCATTTTCCCGCATAACAGGATAAAGCAGGAAGAATCTAGTGTACAACATCAACACTCCATTGTCCGATTTCGACTAGAATTCCCGACACCGCGTGTTAATCTTGATAGACGTAACTCAACGCCGAATAAACCCCACCAGAAAACCACCCAACAAACATTGTATAATTTGAATCTACTTATTTATTTATGAAAAAGGAACCAGTGTCGGCCATTTCAAGTAACATAACCTAAAAGGCGGCGGGCGCGGCGTGGCGACCACGTTGCGCTGTCGTACCCGCTCTAGCGCTACCAAGGTCACTCGAATGAATGTCGATATTATCTGCCACCTCTCACATTCAAACAACTGTGTCGCGTGTGTATTTTTTTTTATTTTTTATTATTAATTATTATATGGCGTTAAGTTTAACTTAGCTAACCGAATGGAAGCATCTTAATGGGGACGGAGTGTCTTAACACTAGGTTCCACTCTGCCTATCCCGCTATGTGCGAGATATAGCGTGATGTTAAATATATATATTATTGGGACGGGATTTAGTGAGTAATGGACATATATGAAGAGGCAGTTGCGGCGCAGTGGCACCTGTGGGTTCGATTTTCACTCGAAGACTGAATTACTTTAATTTTTTCGCTCCGGTACATGTACCAGATATCCATAGATAGATATGTACGTATGGAACATTGTGTATAACGGAGGTACGTGTAGCGGTGTTGTAAATGATATTAAAAATCTGTGTTCGGTAATAGTGATTTTAAATTTAAAAATACGGGAATAACTTCGTATTTCTTTACAATTCGTAATAGCACATAAATTACAACAATGTTATAAACACATCATATTATAATATTTAAAAAAAATCGCTATATCTACCAACAACTAAGTTAATAAACACCGATTCTAGTAACAAATATTGATTAATAAACGTTTGTATACATCTAACGTATGAAAAGGAAACATCCTATGTCATACATACAGTGCACAAGCACAGTACTTAACTGTTATCGGTCACGTGAACGTATTTGCCTTAACACTCAATTGCAAGAAAGGTTAGTTTATTTATCTAGCAGAGGTTACTCCAAGTTATCTCTATTTATTGCACATTTCTTTAAAATATCAAATTCCCCTACGTCGATGTATGTAAAGTTTTTCTTCATAATATATATCAGTCCTTTTGCTTATAAAATATAGTAAATCACCTAATAAATCAGTCGTATATCATTAAGAAATATCAAGGTCCGTTATTATAATGAGAAAAATTATCGATTTTTAATGTGCATATTATCTGAGCTATTTATAATCGTTAATAACTATACAATATTTCCAACATGGTAACAATATGCTGATAAATTAAATCGATATAAACGGGTTTCAATTTAATTTAGACAAGGTCCCGTATACATTTAATGATGTGATTTATTTACTTTTACTAGGTGTATAAAATGGAATTATATATTTTTAAGCATTTATCACAAAAATAATAATACAAGTTGTATGTACGAGTGATGTTATTTTAATAGGACTTTATTAGGCCGTCGTTGCGCAGCGTCACAGAGACTGACTCTAAACGCGTTAGTCAACTCGAGAGAATAGTTACATTTCCTCGCGCAACGTTGAGTTCTAACACTCAACACGCAACGCCTCCAAAATCGGGCAGTGCGTGTTGAAAGGAATGTTTTAACACTAAAAATTCCCTGTGCCATAAACATCATACGAGCGTTTTATCAAAATCCACGTCATTTGGTTTCAAACGAAAATGCAATATCGACAGTAATTATTTAGTACAAAAGTAAATATAACGATTTCAATTTCCGATTTTTTAATTATTCAACTAAAAATATACATATATTGAAAATGCATTTAAAAAATTGTCCATTTACAGTTAATTCAACAAAATTTCATACATGTGATACAAAAATAAAAATAGAATACAATCGAGATAACAGTACGCGTAGTAGGGGATAGTACAGTTTTTATGGCCACCACGTGACGTGACAGGCGCGACCGTAACATAACCTACAAAGATTTAGAGACACGTGGTTTTATATAAGGCCTTATCCATAAAATGTATGATATTTAAAAGGATTAGAAATAGTAAAAAGAACAACCTATCAGCACCATTACCTCGATGAATTCATTAAAGCTGCTCCACGTTGTATCCCGCTTATAGTAGGATAGTCAGAGGGAACCTAGTTTAAGGATGATCCGTTCCCCACTTAATTTTCCCCCCGCCAAATTATCGAGACATTATGCGGCACTCAACGCACTCAAGAGTCAAGGCATAGGGCAACTTGACGAAAGCAGGTCTTATACTTTAGAGAGCAGAGTGATTTGTTACTTAATTCTCTTTAACTAACAATAACTATTAAAGTAATTTATGTTACCATTACACAGAAAATAATACTATCAGTAACTTTAGTTTAAATCATATAAATTTTGTAATGATAATGAAGAAAGATAAGAGAAGAGAGACTTTCGACTTTAGTTTTCTAAAAACATTACCTCATATGGGAATCGAACTCGCAAACAAACTAACTGTCTACTGTGCTCATTTTTATGTAAATACATTAAACACTGTAAATAATACAAATATAATAAACATAACGTTTTTTATAGCGTCCTTGAATGCTTACGTAACGTACACGTCAAAAGACTGTAGAGCAACTTGGAGAAACAACAGAAAATAATACATTTTAGATTCACGCTGTGATGCCATGTAACTCGCACATAGCTGGGTAGGCAGAGTGTTAAGACACTCCTTTCCCGTTAAGACACTTCTGTTCCCCAAGTAAATTTGATTGAATTTGTAATACTTATAATAAACGGTACAAAAACATATTTGTGAAATATTCCTTCTACAGCATGTAAGAGTGAATATTAACCACCAGGTGCATGAGCCGGTTCACGGCCTGTGCTGGGATAGCTTTACAATATCAAAATATTTGTACCTATTCTATAAACATTGCATAACATAGAATAGTGAAAAACACAAACAATTATGTAAATATCATTAAAAAAAATAATTTAAATGTAGACAATTCTCGTAAAAAATCGTTCGTTTTTAAAATCTTGTCTTATGAAACTTTCAGAGAATATTACACATATATCAATAGTTTTTAAAATTACTTCTGGAAAAAAAAAATCCCTACAGCCCTTGAAAATTTTTGATATAGTTTAGCTTATTTAAAAACAATGCTTGTTTTGATGTTATTACCAATATTTATAAACTGATAGTTTAAAACTATTATATGATACAAAGGACCTACTATTGAGCTACATTGAGAGAAAAAATCACGAGCGCAGAGCGTAGCGCAGCACATATATTTGGAAGTTTTCTTCAAGAATCCGATTTTTTCTTAAAAAATCACAAATTCTCAAATATCTGCTGAACCACTAAGAATTGCTGAACATAGATGGGGGTGAAATGGACAGGCACTGAGGTCCTTTATCTATTGTCATTTAGTCATTTATTTATATATATATAAACTATCGATTGACCGTGACTTTGCACGAGTGCTAATGCGATTATTCCATACAATTTGGCTTCTAATCGACCGTCTTCCTCTTGGTATTAATCCCGGCTATTGCCAAGGTCTGCCTTCCTACTCAACCTACTCCACTTTGCCGTATTAATATAAAACTTTTGATCAAACAAGAACCGGCTTCCAGCAATATAATAGAAGAAACCGTTTTTAATACAATTTAATAATTCTTGAGTATGAAATTTTAAGGTAATTATTACTTTCTTATATTGACATATAATTTATGATCGTGAATATAAAAAAACCTTTTTCGTGTTGGACTGAATATTAAGTACTAATCTAATAATAAATATAGGTAGGTATATTTTTATAAGCATCAGCAGTGGACAAGTAGGGAAAGAAGATAGTTTTACGACTCTACTTCCCCCATCTACGAATTAATTATTATTTATGAATATTTTCATTTCTTCGCTTTGATACCAAAACCAAACGAAAAAAGCGGCGTTGACTTTACTCAACGCCTTATGCCTCCAGAATTCGGTGAAGGGCTTAGTCCTAGCTGTCACTAGCTTCCCAGGTAGCCGTCTGCCTACCCTGTTATGTGCGGGATACAGCGTGAAACTAAAAAGAATTAAATCCTATCTCGTGAGACGACGTGCAATCAAACTTACGTATTGCATAATCATGTAATTTCTAAACAACGTTATCTGCCGTTGAAAACACCGCATTCGCGATTACACCAAGGCCGTGTTAGTTGGCCGGTCTGTGTGTTCACATTATATATTACACTACACTGTTGCCTGTAATTATCCTTACATATTAATGGGATATAGGATCTTTTTCTTAATATACGATAGTGACCACATCGTCTATGTGAAGTATAAAACGTAAAAACTCTGTTTCACCCCGTTACTATAAAAATGTCAAGAAATCGCCACTCAGTGTTCCCCTACACTCCCCAAGAAAGATGAATGCCAAAATACGCCGAGTATTTTCGGCTGTATGTTGTCGGTCAGCTTTCTCCCACAAAATAGTGTAGCCAGAGGAAATCTTATGTTAAGACAGCCAGTTCTCTGCTTTCCTCCTTCCTTCCTTCCTTTCATTGCATGTTGAGTTGCGGAACTCTAGTTCATTGTCGTGAGTCGGAATCGAGTCAGGCGTTCACAGTCAGTACCTTCCCCACGAACGATGGTTCGTAACACGTCTTATTTTTGTTTTCTTGAAATAAATTTAAAAAATATAGCATATTTATCTACATACGCTTACAATACCTCAAGTACTCAACACAGAGTATATAAACACAATACAGTATGAATGAATGAACAAAGCTAATATAAATATCTATTGTACTCATGTCAGTCATGCGTGTGATGACCAAACGTGGCTACCGTAATAATGTATGAAACATACAATAGTTTCATATGTTTACTATTTAGACATATAGCATAGCTATACGCTGTAACTTGCGCATAACAGAAAGAAAAAGAAATAGTGTTGAGACACTCCGTTCTATATTTTTCACCGATTCAAAAAAATCAAATTCATAACCCTCGCGTATACAGGCATAGGTATACTTCCCAACAATTCCACTGCTTCATTTACACAATAATTTTATTGCATACTTTTTTATAATATTATTTTAATTCTAAGTGTGTGAATTATACTTAAATAATAAATAACCATCCCTGAATCCTTTGTATAGTAAATTATCAGTTCCGAAAATCTTCCTAAAGAAGTACATAACGTTAACGTTGTATAAAATTGAAAATAAAACCATATACAAGAACTATATTGATTAATAACTGATGATTGGCGGAACCCAACGCCGCGTTTGTCTAGTTACCAGAGCGAGGAAAGTATTGATAATATGATTTTAAACTAAAAAAAACCCCCACAAATCAATAACATTAAATTCGTACCCTACGCCGTAGTCACAACAAATAACATTTTTTATAATTATTTCTTATCATTTTTAATATAATACCAACAATTTGAATATAATAAGCAATATTGTTCTAATGGATTTGTTTTTATAACTAAATAGACTATCGACATAATTTCACTTTCCGCTGCCAGAAGTCAACAATGGCGACTTCCTTGTAGGTTGACTTGTACGTTTAAATATTCTTAATTAATTTGTTTTTAGAGTTCCGTACCCAAAAAGGAAGCCTTTTACTAAGACTTCGCTGTCCGTCCATCTGTCGCCAGGCTGTATCTGATGAACCGTGATAGTTACAACAGATGAAATAGATATACAACAGATCATAAATATTTAAGTTGTCTCCCATACAACGAACGTGATTTTTACCATTTTAATAAATAATGGTACTTAATGCTTATTGCGTGAATCTGGCTCGCACTACATGTTTTATTTTATAATTTACTAATATTATAAATTGTAATTTAACATCAAAAATGCTTAATTATAAGAAATTATATATAATATTAAAATAGTTATTACGTAGCAATTTCTAAAATACGAAAAAATAAAAACGAATAATCGATACGCAATCATGACCCACTTAGCACTGTAAACTGTAAACAACAGTAATAAGTTCGAGTTTACTAACAGGAATTTTCACCAATAAATATTTAATATTATTGTATAATGTCTTTGTTAAATTAAATCAGCTTCACGCTGCGTCCCGCATACAGCAGGGTAGACAGAGGGAACCCAGCTTCTAATGTCTTTGTTTAAGAAGAAAATGACGAGCGGAGTGAAGTGGAGCAATTATTTTTGGGGGATAATTTTTTTATAAACGACAAAACTGGGCGTTAATTTTCGCCGCTTAATAAGCAATGTCTCGAAAATTGGGCGGAAAATAGGAAACAAAATGTTTTATCTTAACATAATGTTTCTTCTGCCCTGCCATATGGGGGCGGCATACAGCATTTCGCTTTCAACGAGATGCATATTACCATGCATTGTCCATCGACTTATTTCCAAAGCAAAGTAATACCAAAGACCATTACATAAACAGACAAAACACGAACGCTAATCTACATATATATTGATAGACATATAAATTATATAGAGCAGAAAGTCCAGTTGAAAGGAGAACAAAACCCTTTTATCTCGGAATACAATCATGCAATATGCATATAGACGACCTTCTGTTAAGAAAAACACTTTATAGCTTACCACAGATAGTTAACACTGAGAAATTTAAATGTCATTATAAAAAGAAATACAAATGTGACTCAGTACTTTTATTTTTGCACCTTTACCTTTATTCCTGCAAAGCAGGGTAGGCTCCCTCTGAGCCTAGTTGAAGACCCTCCATTATCGAGACATCATATTAGGTTGTTTGGCACGGTTAACGCCTCGCATAATCTTATATATTTCTAATAGTATTAGTTTATTCTATTCAACCAGTCCAAATAATGCAAATTTAAAATAAAGAAGAAAAAAAACTGTAACTATTGACTATAACGATAACATAAAATCATTAATTTTCTAATAAAAGTAGCAACGGTCATTAAAATAAATAAATAGAATTACATTTAATGACATTCACTTGATAAGAAATTTAAAAATATGTCACAGTACTTAAACTAAATATGGATTTATTAACGCGGTGTACTTCAAGGTCCTCGCCTGGGGCCGCTACTTTTTAAATTACAACTGTGTATAAATTCTTTAAAGGCATTAAAAGTGACAACGTACATTTTTAAATGTTATTGATTTAACTGAACTGAGTCAAATATTATGAGTTAATAGCCAACGCTTTCCGTTTAAAATAATACACTTGTAAGTTGTACTTATGACAGCAGAAAGCAATTAATAAAACATATAAAAATTCGGATCGGAATCAACTTTTAATAAGAAAAATAAATAAACTGAAAAGATTGATAATGCGTTATTATTACAATTTATGCAGTTCTTTCAGATTTAAATTTAAAGAACACAATAATTGAGGCAAGGCGAGGAGCAGGGACACGGGCGTGCGACTGTGAACGCTACAGGCTGCGGGTTCGATTCCCCCACTCGAAGAAGTTATATATTTTATATTTTCATTTCCATTGAGTTTCGTCACTCAATACGCAATGCCCCCAGAATTCGGCGGTTCTTAGTGTGGGCAAAAGGAACTTCTATGTTGACTCTGTCGATGGTAATCTATCACGACAATATGGAAAATAAATGTAAAATCTAGGGAGATCTAGATATTAGGTCATATATTACCTATCTATCTATTTATCTATCTAGATTTTACTTTTATTTTCCGTATCGTTGGCATTATTCTAGAAGTCAACGTATTCTTAGCCGCTGTTGACATTTCTATTTCATATATTGGAATAATAAATACAGAATATATGTCAATTCTTATTTACATGTAATATAAAGTAAGAAAATGGCAACAAGTGGTTTGAAGAACTTTTCTAAATTATAACAATAATAAAATTTGATCGTAAACTGGTAAATAGAGCACAGCGTTGAGTTTCGCCTTTCACAATACAGTGTCTTGAATTTGACAAATTGGGCATTGGATATTTGAGCAGAAAATGAGAAAAATCATGGGAAAGTAACCTCGCATTAAGAAGTTTCTTTTATAATTTTCTCTGTAAGTGATTTAAATGTAAATCTTTTGAGAAAATAAATGTATCTATCCGTAAGACACTCCGTTATCCTTTAAGACAATCCGTTCCTCACTTTCCGACAAATTATGGAGGCTTGGCGGAACTCAACGCTAGACTTTGCCTTGTATATTATATCTTTCACTCCCCCGAGTGCGAATCGAACCCACGACCGTCGCGTTTACAGTCACACGCTTGTGCCATTCACACACACAATCACTATTCACTCCCACTAAACTAAAAGAATATTATAAAAGGAAAAGAAACAATACAATCATTACAAATAAAAAAAAAACAAACCACTTCATCCAAACACTCAAATCAAGTTTCAATACAGACATTTACATACAAGTATGTATTATATTAGTTTTTTTTTGCAAACTGGTTCGCGGAGCTCGTGGCATTTACTTGACACGAGGATTAGGTAATAATATGGATGTCGATGCAATGCAATAGGGGGAAATATAAAAATTGTTTAAGATGCGATCTCTTCGGTTCGAGCTGATGGCATCCGCAATGAATAGATACATAGAATGGCAGGTACTAGCAAGGATATCACGGTGAGAATGAAGAAGAACATGCTCAGCTGGTTTGGACACGTCGAACGAATGGGTGATGAAAGATGACAGATCTATTATGGAAAAGTGAACGGTAAGAGAGGCAGGGGGAGACCTCGGTTGACCTTCGAAAACACAATATCGAAGATACTAGAGGAAAACATGAGGATCCTCGGAGTGTATGTAAGTTGATTACTGTGGACGAGACAAAAGAGGTATAGAGACCGTAGCGTTTACCGCTCCGTTCTCTCAGACTACCCCGCTAGGGATACAGCGTGAAGTAAGTTAAGTTATAATAATTAAAAAAAAAACAAAAAAATCCTTTCCATTTGCTGCGCTATACATTTATCTTTTATGGACAACAAACCTGATCCTATCTAAAGGTCGCAATAAACGATATATTGGGCAATGTGGAAGCAGTAAATAATATTAAAATTAGCCACCGCGTGTTACCAAACTGTTGCATAACTAGCCTTAATTAAATTGAATAGTATTACAGGCAGAAAGGCTACAATTAAGCGGAAAGGTCAAGATAAAAAGTAATTAGCGGATAAATGAATAGGTCAAAGGGTAGCAGGTTCGATTTAGATTGTAGTATGAACGCACTGACATTTGCGTTTCAGTGTCAGCAATAATTTGAAAAATTAAAAAGTAATCAGTGTCTAAATTGAAATGTATCATTTACTTCTGCTACTCGTATATAACTGGGTAGGTGGACAAGTGAGGACACTCAGTTTCCTTCATACCGCCACTCTTACCAAATTCCATATTCGATATTGTCATCATCAATGCCGACGTGGGACAGCGGCACAGCGTCAGACTGTAAAAGCGATTTTTCATTTCTTCGCTCTGGTAAGAAGACAAAATCACGGCTTTGAATTCCGCTAATGAACACGCAATGTCTCGAATATTGATCAGTGTGTTGGGAATAGTGTTTAACACTAGGTTCCCTGTGCGTACCCTGCTATACAGCGTGAAGCCTAACAAAAATTGACTTTATAAATACTAAACTATTATTGACTACAAAATCACTAAAAAGCAATAACTTTTTAGCTCTCCGTGGACCGTGGTACCGTTAGTTACGGCAAATGGGTTTTTGCCGTTGAATTTTTCAATACTTCAGCGAAGACCTTAACTTTATCATCGAAAAGCTTTGTGTCGATTTTTTGTTTTTTAAAAGATATAGGCGTTATATTGTAGCGGGACAGTGTATGCCTGGATTATGGGTTCGATTTCCATTGTGGGGAACGAACTTTTCGTAACACGCTCCAGTAGGACAAAACTCAGCAATACAGTCGCTCAACACGCAATAACTCAAAAATAGGGCGAAAAGACACTTCGTTTTCCGCTCTCCGCTCTCTCTCTCTTTCTCTTTTTTTTAAGACATTACATTGCGTGTTTTGAGAATCTAATCCAGTACCGTCGCGTTCATAGTCGAACGCTGCGCCACGATAGCCTCTTATATCGATATAAATTACACATTAACCGCAATCTAATAGTTACCAACCACGTTATAGATTATTATCAAATGCACCTACTTCTTTATAGTTCTAATATAAAACATATTCAAATTGAAAAACAAATAAAACAATAAACATGATTACAATTCTAATTAAAAACGTTTTATAAAATTAAAAAACAAATAAACAGTTACAGATAAAAAATATAATTAAACGATTTTAAATAGCTAAGATCGTTGTGGCGCAATGGCAGAGCATCAAACTTTAAACACGATAGTTCTAGGTTGGATTTCCTCGCAAGAAATTAATAATTTTCATTCTTCTTCTTTCATTCTACTTTGCTCTGATATCAAAACGGCGTTGAGTTCCGCCGCTTATCAAGAAATTAGTGCGAAAAGCGGGAAATTGAAGCGTCTTAACACTAGGTTACCTCTACTTTCATTGTTATAATGCAGAGTACAGGGAAAGATATTTTTTTTTATATTAAATATCTTTCATTAGAGTTTAATCACTAATAATCGGGACGTTTGTACGGAATTATAACCATACTCATAAAGGTCAATTAGTGTTAATCTGACATTATACCGGCTTAATTGCAATAAAATGCTAATCGATGTGTAAGTGCAGATTCAAGTATCATTACTAAACTAATATTATAAAGCTGAAATTTGTTCGCTTGAACACTGTAATCTCTGGTTTTAATTCAACTCTGAGATCGATCTTGAGATGCAGTTTACATTTATAAATTATTAAAACAGCATCTACCTATCCTGCTGTGTGCGGGATACAGCGTGAAGCTGCAGAGTTAAGAGGTGAAGCTAAAAGTGATATTCATGACGTAAACATGTAAATCTTCAAATAAATTTTCTTGCGTATTTATCAACAAAATTAAACTAGAAAAACTATTCGATAATTTTTCTCAATGACAAAAGTGTTATCTATTTTTGTATCAACCAAAATATGTACGACGCGGTAGCTCACATATTTATTAACGAATTTAGACACGTATGTGGTTAGGAAAACAGTTTTATTTTTGCCTCACGATTCCAGATTTAGCATGATAGGCATAGGGAACCTAGTGTTAAGATACTCCGTTCTCTATTTTCCGCCCTATTTTCGAGACAGTGCGTTGGGTGTTGCGTTGCGGAACTTACCGCGCTTTGTCTTTTACCAGGGCTTGAGGAATGAGGAAATGAATAAATGAATTGCCTCGAGTGAGAATCAAACTCAAAACTATCGCGGTTACGCTTAGACGACATGACGGCCTTAAAGCATTAGTTATTTTTTTAATTTCGTTAAAAAAAACAATATCTCAAAATTATAACTCTGGCCTTCATCGGTCTTTAAAGTAAACACATTGCTCCGAATGTAACGCAAACAATTAAAAAAAGACAATAAATAAACAGGTATTAAAATTTTATAGAACTTTATACCTACCACTAATATTTTGTACCAATGTTCATATAATTTTCTTTACTTTATATTCCTTCTACTATTTTTAAAATAAGTCAGCTTCACGCTGTATCCCGCACACAGCAGGGCAGGTAGAGGGAATCTAGTGTTAAAACACTCCGTTCTTCACATTATTAATCTACTCTATTATTTTTTTTATTATTTAAATAACAAACAAAAACGCCACGCTCGCACAGCGGTCCACGTGTTAAATTACGCCCCATAGAACATTGGGGTGTCGATTTCTTTATACAACGAACACGACTGTATCGATTATTTATCGAAAACAATAACTTTACAAACTTATAGCTATGTAAATCGATTATATCACCGATATTATACAGATACCATATTAGTCGTTGCCTTGTTTAGGAACTATGCTATAGATAAATTATGTTTACAACTTTCAAGGTCGTAATAAAGACGAAACGCGTTAAACCTACGAACCTACAAAAAGCTATAGAAAAAAATAATACTTAATAGCTTTAAGCTGTATCTCGTATAATTATAACAACGTAGGCGGAGGGAATACTGTGTTAAGACTCTACGTTCCCCAATTACCAACTACTTATTAAGACATTGAATGTTGAGTTGCAGAACTCAATCTTGTTACCTGAGCGAGAAAAATATAATAACTCATTCCCCCGAGTGGGAATCGAACCCACAACCCTCGTGTTTACAGTCACACGTTGTCCCTTAATTTAATAAAGGGACAAGTTACAAAATAAATAAATAATAATTATCAATCGAATTGTAACACGAGCGAAACTCTCTAAGTAGATTTGTTCTAGAAACATAATAATATAATTCATTGCGAATGCATTTGCAGTCGTGAAGGCAATGTTCTTACGTATGAGATTACAGTGTTTAAGCGCCATTGTTTTATTTTTTTTATTAAATTTAAATTTCTCAATTCGATGCACAAATCCATTGCAATTCCAGCCTTGAAAATTTGACACACATTTAAAAACATAAACTAAATACTTTAAATTCTGATAATTGTTGAAATAATCGTATAAATGTTTTATTAAAACACAAAAATATTAAATATTCCCCTACAATTCGCAACGATCGCCTGTTTTCAATTATACCGGCGCGCGACTTATTCAATGCAAAACGCGGATCGTCCATTACCAGTATACAAAATAACTATTTAAAAACTATATAGAAAAACCATATAAAAACCATGAAAACTGCATCCAAAATCACCACATCTATTGTAATTTAATACAAATTATACCACTGATATGATATTAACACAAAAATATTATTTATAATTTGAAAAAAAAGGTAAAAAGCGCGGGAAACACGACCGACATTCGCGCCGTCAAGCGTCCAACTGCCGTAGTGATGTGTGTGGACCGTGTTGAATAATTACTGACATTGTTTTTTTTTAATAGGGTAAATATACCTGTTTTTGTGGTCACAGTTGATATTTACACGGAAAGAACTGGCTTAAAATATATTAATTTACGAAAAAGGTTACATATTTAAACAATAACATTATTTCATGATTATAATTTATAAATTTGTATGTGACTAGAAAAAGCACATATATTAATAGCCAAATATTGTAAATTATTTATAATAATGTGTTCAAGGTCCAACAAAATTACTAATTACAAGTGCAGAATTATAATAAATGTGTTATATACGGCTAGAGAGGACAACGGGGTTACTACGAACTGATACATAAATAAGATATATGATAATGCAAAAATAAAATATGATATTCCTACAAATAAAAAAAGTCTCATATCATCCGCTATATATTTTCTAAAATTGTTACCAAAAATTAAGTAACAATTAATACACAAACAGAACACGTCTATAATATTCGCGATAACAATAATCACAGCGTCAATAATTACATGCCTAATGCTTTTTTCTTTTAACCCCACGATATTCATATTTGATCGATAAATATGCTTCGCTCGGACAGCACTAGTGTAGCACTTGCGCGGTACTTTGTAGGGTGACGATGATTTAATATTTTGTAAAATATTCTTCTTATTTTCATATATTTCCCATGATAAAACGACTTCCTACCCACTTAGAGAGGTAACTCAAGATGTTAGGCGGAACTTAACGTCGGCACCGCGGTTGACGGAAGAACCCCTTGGCACCTGTAGTCAGTGAACATCGGGGACATCGTGAGGTTTATGTGGATACTTATCCTTGCTTCATAAATATTTTATGCCATTCTTTTAAGACACAGTTTAAGAAAAAAGTTGAATACGTTGAATACCACGACTAAAGTACGAAATTTTACTATATAGGTTCCCGTTCAAGGGTCAAAATAAAAATCGTGGTTACTCTATCAAATAACTTCAAAGCAAAACAAACCGTCGCAACAAAGCTGTAAAGCATAATATCCTGTATAAACGATACATAATGCATTATAGCATTAACTGTCTGTGAACATGAAATTCAATCTACATCGGTGTAGTGGTGATGTGGTTTATAATACAGAAAGAAAGATATATTTGAGGCCGTCGTGACGCAGTGGAACAAAGTCTTACAGTACGCACGACTGATATGTGTTCAATTCCTTTACGGGGAAATTACAATTTAATTTATTTTAAAATGGGGATCAGAGTTGCTAAAGACAACACAAGTTAAATTAGCAACGCAACACATTTCGGCAACGATTTAAATATTTATCTTTGTGTAGTTCAAATATCAGTATACTTAGTAACAAGTTCACTTCCAGGTAATGTTTTTTGTTTTAAGCCTTATTGTTCCTATACCGACTTTCTTTGCTAACGGTACATTTATAGTCTACCTGAGGTATGTATTCGTTCCTAGACTACTAAAATTGGTGCGATTTATTAAAAGGTAAAATGTATTCAAATTAGGTATATTATGGTAAAACCTGACTGAATAGTTTTATTACTGTACAAAAGTAATTTTGTAGGATAAAATTTGCTAATACAAGATATACTAGGTACTGGTCGAAGAACGGAGTGCCTTAACACTAGGTTTCCTCTGCCTACCCTGTTATGTGCGAGATACATACAGCGTGAAGCGGATTTTTTAATATAAATATATATAATATATAGATATTGCTTGTAGCCGAATAACACAACTTGTGAAAGTTAAGATTCTTAGAAAAAAAAACAAAAGAAAAAAGTTTTGTTAAAGAATAAGGGGATTAATAGAAACAAAGAAGTAGTTATGGTCACACTAAAATAGTGATTTTCTTAAAAACAATTAATAGTTATTTTTCAATAACATATTTCAATAATAAGTAATTTGCGCTTTAGAAATTTTTTATTGCGGATTATTATTACAGTTGTGATACTATATCGCCTTCGCCTTCTTTTTCTATTTAGACTAGTTTCTTCATGCAGCTTTGCCAGCGTAGTCATCATCATACTTATATTATAAATGTGTATGTAAGTTTGTTTGTTACGCTTTTACGCCACGTTAAAACTAACCTTTTGATTGATCTTCGCGTTCTTGGGCGCCTTCACGACCGCTGGCTTGGGCGGCGGTGGCACCGGAACAGGTTCTGTTGACGATACATTTAAAATTAAAAATATAGAACGGAAAAAAATAACTTTAGGTTCCCTCTTCTTAATAATATGCAGTTTAAAAAAAAACTCAGTGCCACCTTTGAGCTTCGGCCTAACGTCCCGCATTAACATAGACTTTGGGATATGTAAATTTAAATATTTCCTAGTCCGATTAATTTCCTGACCTATGAAAATATGACCATCGTTTAAACATCTTTGTTAACCACAATATTTCTATTAAGTAGTAGTAGTACATAATAAACAAAGCTAACATAGAACATATAAACTTTTTTATATCTTTACGCATCTCCCCCATATAGCTTATTGATTTTTTGAGAAAATAATAACGGCCCTCACTGTTAGATAGTGTACTCTAGGAAGTCCGCCCCATTCTTTGGTCATATCATAACCTGGTGTAGTAACTCTCCTGTTATTCACTACTGGATTATGTTTATTATATATACCTGGTGGCAGCTGAGCTCTGCCCTGCTGCTGAGGCTGCAACGGGGACCGCTTCTCTTCTAAGGCAGGAGGCGCGGGAGGCGGAACGCCAGTGCTACCACCTCGCACCTGTTACCAAAAAATCCATATTAGAAACATTTAATAAATAGATAAAAACTAAATCAGCTTCAGCTTCAGCATCAACTAAACCCTTCAGCCACGCTGAAACTTAATGCTTATTAGGCTGGTTTTTGTAATTCACGAGCCACACGATCCCGATATATCGTAAATTCACAATAAATAATAATAAATAAGTTAGGTATCTACTACCAAAACAAATTTTTGATTCTTTATGATCATGGTTAATTCTTGTCATATGTTTTGATCAAATATACCACCAAGCCTGTCCACCCCCAGGACCGCCAGGCATTTGAATTTGCCCGGCAGATGTAGCTCCACGCTAGTAGTCACCAATCGCATGAGTGGTTGACTCTTCGTAATTAAGTGACTGCGGAACAGAAAGTGATCAGTGGCTCCGTCATTGTCATTATTAACATTTTTAATGTTATCATTATATGCTTTTTATGAACTCATTCTCGATAACAAATGACCATGGAATATCCAGCTATAAATCATTCACATCCAAGATCAAATTTCCCTTGTTTTTGAGGCCGTCAAAAAAAATAATTTAAGACGTACAAAAATTTTCAAATGAAACAGAAACCAAAGACGAAGGTTTGTTTTTGGCTGAAAACGGTCGGTTTAGGATCCGATCAAAAGGTAACGGGATCCAAAAAATCTACGTAATTTATTCATTATATATAAAATAGTAAAAAAATATCTCCAAGATTATATGTTTAACATAGCCCGAGCCACACAATTGTTAACGTTAAAAAATTAGTCACCCAAAATACAGGTAAAAATGAACATTGTATACTATACAATAATAAAGACTATTAGGCATTACGTTTTGCAATCGACGTCATTCTATCGTATAATAGTAATAAAAAAACCCGAAATTTTCCTTTTATTGCATTTTAAATGCATTGCTAATGTCCCAGTAATATGTATTTCCAATAATATATGTGAATAACATTATATGTTTATGTTAAAGTTCGCGAAGAAATATTCGAAATATACTGTCATAGGGATACTCCCCATTACAGTTAATGAATAAAAAAAATCAGCTTCACGCTGTATCCCGCACACAGCAAGGTAGGCAGAGAGAACCTAGTGTTAAGACACTCCACTCCCCATTTTCCGACTTTCAACGCCGCGATTTGCCTCCTCACCAGAGCGAAGAAATAAAAATAAAAATTTAAATAAATATTTCATTTTCTCAAGTGGGGATCGAACCCACAACCAGTCCCGCTTACATTCACACGCTGATGTGCCCCTGGGGCACGACTGCCTCAATTAATTAATAATATAAGATTATAATGAGTTATTTTCAATTTCTAAGAAATATACATATAAATTAAGATTATAATATTTTTATTTGGCTCATCTAGGTTCGCTAGTAAGTAGTAAGTAATATTTGTACGAAATATTTCTACACAAAATACAATTCAGTACATTTTCAAGGACATAAGTAATAATAAGATATAAAAATTTTCATATAAAATATATTTAAAAAATTCGCAACAACTTTCACGATTTTTGAAACCGCTCCAGTATCAAGTTGTCGCAATCCGGTTCAGTATCAAAAAACATTTGCGCGTAGTACAAGTGATAAGCTGTTTGCTTTAACATACTCGTAACATTTATATAGAATACTGACTTCGACCTGTGGCTTTACGCGCGTCCCCTCCCCCTGTAATTATATCCCTTCTTGATAGATGGACTATTGAACACAATATGTTTTTTTTCAATACGAAACAGTAGTTTCTGAGATTAGCGTATTTAGCCAAACAAACTCTTAAGCTCTACAATATTAAATCAAACACTAAAAGGGGAATCGACAGACTAAAACGGAAATGCCGAGACGAGCTCGACCATACAGGCCTGATTGGTTTGCACGGAATAGACAAGAATCGAAGTAGGTGTGAGAGGCCTTCATCCGTCCACGGAACAGTATAGAGTCCTATAATAATAATAATTTCACCAAGATTTATCTGCGTAATAGTGAGTCTTCACTGCGTAATATTGTATTTATAAACAGGGTTAAAAAAAAACTATAGTCACGAATTTGTTCTAGATTAATGTTTATATAAATTTCATTCCAAGAAAATCTACATAAGGCACTAATCAAATAAGTTTTCAATTGTAAATAAAGAAATATACAGTTAAGGAAAAAATATTTAAAAACGTACAAAATATAACGTGGCGGGAATCGATTCCGCTCCCCTTGTAGACATGTTACCAAAATCAATATAATCGCTCATAACATACACTACACCTTATTACCAACCAATGTATCAATTTAACTCAGTTTCCTTCAATATTACACTAACTCTTACGCCTCTTGCAATAAGAGCGACATTCGCGGAGCCGAGTCGCAGGTCCCCGCAAAAATGTCAGACGCAGACGGTTGAGTAATTCAGAGTTAAGACTTGTCAAGTTGACGTTCTGTGCTACTTTCGATCTACGTACACGCGCTAAGTTATAGCTTTTCTTCAATAAGTCATATAGTCAAGTCATATTTCATTAGATTTCAGACTATTACAGGATATCCTGTATACCTGCATTGCCTGACGACATGCTTAATAAAAGAATATCTTACTTTTTAGATATCGACATTTGAACGTAGCGGGATTTGAACCCGCGCCTCTTGGAAACCGTCCAAGCGTTCTGACTAACTAAGCCATGCGTTCTCATCGGGCCATTTTCTTATATTGATATTGTGAAGCAGGAAAAAGAGGACAAACTGTTATCACGAGAGTGATATTTCTGTTACCATGGTACCAGAGTTAGTTTATTATTATGTCACTCTTTTTTCAACAAAAACATGACGAAACCTGTAACAGAATCTTCAGGAACAGCTTCCTAATTATACCATAATAGCATCTCCAAATATATTATTAGACGGGACATTTTAAGAAAATACATATGAAAAACGGAAGCAAAAACAAGACAGAGTTACATAGTGTAGCGCCAACGTTGATCGATGACGACGATAAAAGATAACATCCAAGGTCCCACAATCAGTAGACACTTTGATTATTCAAATAATATTTTTTATGTGAAAACGATAAGTTAAATAATTTGTCGAAATATGAGTTTAAATTAACAATCTTAAACTTTTAAGGAAGTATTTCGAACTCGGAAAATAATGCACCTTTCCCCTATAGTAGGGCAAGAAACCTTCGCGCTTTAAACTTAAAACAATCCGATCCCCATTTTTAAACATGGGTTACCTACTAAAGTGGGAAAATGAGAATAACCTAAAACTATAAAAAATCATTTCTCTGAGTGGAAAATGAACATTTAATGAAATAGGAATGAATGATATGTAACACCTTGTAAAAATACATAAAAGTTTTATTACTTAATATAACTCATAATCTCTGATTAAACATGGTGTATGTGGGTACAAATTGTAGGCGAGGAAAGAACCACACACGACGCTGGAAGTCACAAAACTTTCTTTTTTGTAGCTTTACGCTGTAACCCGCATACTGTAGCAGAGTAGGCAGAAGTCACCTGTAAATTAGTAAGTTAAGACAATCCGTTCTCATTGACATTTCTGTGCTCCACAGACCAAAGAAATCTAGAGGCATCGCGTATTGGCTCAACTTTTCCTCTCCAATCTATTTCCTCGAGTGGGAATCGAACGCACAACCGTGTCGTTTATAGTAACTCTCTTGTGCCACGGGGCCGCGACGACGTCTTCTAAAAACATTATAGAAATTTAAATTTTCTATAGGTACACCAGGTAAATCTAAAGGTTAAAACAATTTGAAGTCAGCCCAGCAAGAGCACCAGCCGACTATCGACGTTTTCGTTGAATAACTTTTTTCGTCACTCTGCGGCACTGGCGACCAGCCAGCGCTGCGTCTGTCACATTATTTGTTTATTTTGAGCTTTAAAAAGGATAATAGAAATGGTTTATGGTTCAATTCCATTCGGATTACCCAAACTTGGGTATCTTTACCACACATACATAAAAATGGGGAAACAAGATGGATCTATGTATCATATAACAACCTGATAAAATCTTGGTCTTGGTATTCAAGGTGTTAAGATATTTAATTAAATAAGTGCTCATTCCATCCATAAATTTATAAACTCAATGTTTTCTATTTAAAATAACATAAAAATAGGCAAAGAGGAGTAATTCTACAACAAAATTTGCGTTATTTAACTTCGTTCTACGCAGTGAATTAGTCCGCCTTCACGAAGACACTTTATGGATACTTAAAATTGACTGAACAGAAATACGAGTCTGGGAAAATTGGAATTTGCTTTTCATTCGAGAATGTTGGCAGTCGAGCGTATAGTATTACAATTTATGAATATACAAGGTTAATATATATCTTTAACGGCAAAACGCGCCGTTAAGTTCCACCAATGACAACGCAAATTTTCGAGAAATAACCGAAAAATTGGGAACAGAGTAGGTATCTTAACACTAGGTTCCCTGTGCCTACTGTGCACTAGATAGAATTGAATGCATTACATACATAACCGACGCCTCACTTACTTACCTACACTATTGTGTACAATGGCATGACAAATGGACATGTCCATCCGTTTGTTGTGACAGTTAGTGACGTTTTATATGACCTTGGTGGGTTAGACCAATCGAACCAACTTGGTGTCAGTATTAGTTAGTTTTTTGGCTTTGGACAAGGGAGATGGAAAAGTATCTTGTGATATAACACTGTGTTTTCTCTTTTCCAGATAGGAAGCTTAAGAATTATTGTGTTTTGAGCAATTGGACCTAGCGCTACCCTTTAATGATCAGTCCGGAGAAAACGAAATTAATTATTATGTTAGATATGATATATATTATAGTATCTATATAATTGAGGCCACCGTGGCGCAATGGCACAGGCACGTGACCGTTAACGCGACGGTCGGGGGTTTGATTTACACTCAGGGAAATAAATTATTATTTATTTGCTCTGGTAACAAGGCAAAGCGCGACGTTCAGTTCCGTCACTCAACACTCAATGCTTCAAAAATTCTGCGGAAAGTGAGAGTTCCCTCTGCATACTCTGCTATATGGGATACCTACAACCAGAAGTCGAAATAAAATGCTTTAATATTCTCTTATAATAAAGTAATTGGATAGTTGCGAACATAAATCCTTTTTGGAGATACGATGTATGTGTCATCAAGTTTGTAAGAACACTTACGTATCGTATACTTCAGTATCTTCTAGTTCTATCTAGTATTAATAGTTTAAATCATCACCTTCTAAATTTGTGACTATAAACTACAGTCATTTTGTAATTGTGAAATGCCAAAGACAAAAAATATTTTTTTTTCACCACTTCAACTCCGATCCTGATCCAGGAGGGAACTGACTTCCTTCCCTAGTATTACGACACTCCGTTCCCCATTTTCTAGCGAATTCTGGAGGCACTGCGTGTTGAGTGGCAGAACTCAACGCCGCGCTTTGAAACTGGCCTCATGTGATTATTATTTGAATTATAGTATACTTATTTTTATAACTATCCTGTATAGTACAGATATGGCAACCTTGATTTGAACCTACACCCTTTTAGTGACATTATTTGATGATACGATCAACAATAGGGGGTTTAATATAATACTTCTACGGCGTGTAGTCTATAGTAATATAACTTAACCTTGACAGCGAAAAGCCAAGAACACTATGAAAGTGTGTTTACAACGTACATATTAACATTAACATACATGAAGTTGCTTGCACAATTGGCGCCAATTCTTTTTATAATCTGAAAAAACAATATAACAAAAGAATATAATTTGTTGAATAAAACACGGCGTTGAGTCCCGCCATCCAACACGCAAAAAGTTTAAAATGCTCTTTTTGGATCTTTCTGAATGCTGCAGAAGACTGATACTTTAGTTACTTTAACGTTGTATTTCGTATATAGAAGGAATCTACTGTTTAAGCGCTTACCATCGAATTTAGGCAGAGAGTGTAGATAATAGGATTTCTCTGCCTAAAACTAAAAAAGAAAGAAAAAAGTAGAAAACTTTTGTTAAGACACTCCAGTCCCCACTTTCCGTCGAATTATCGAGGCATTGCATGTTGAGTTGAGGAACTTAACGCCGCGCTTTGACTTGTTACCTTTGATTTTTTCCTCTCGCTACCCTTGATTTGCCCGAGTGGAAATCTAACCCACAACCATCGCGTTTACAGTCACATGCTAGTGCCACTGTGTCATGACGGCCTCAGAAAAATTCACGAAATAAATACAATTTAATTTTTCCAATAAAACAAAAGAAGTATTATAAAACAAATATTCACTAATAATGTTTTATAACATCTTACTTTTGTATTTATATTTAAATTTAGCAAAAAAAAAAACTACAATTGACAACCTTGATGGCTCTGACTTCATCGACTAAAAATTGCAATAGGTGTCAGTGTTTTCATGATATTAAAGAATTATTGTAGAAGATACTTTTTTGTCATTGATATTTTAAGTGACATAGACTAAAAAAAAACATCGAGAATCTATTATATAAGTATAATTAAACTATAACAATGAAGTGGCTTCATAAACTAAATAGATTTTTTATTTGAAAATATAGTTACAAAAAGGGTGATTCAAAATAATTGACGATAAGAAGCATTAAAATTAAATGAAAGGAAAAATATTATATACACTTTAAAGCGTCTGCGTTGGAGTAGGTGTGTGCGTGTGTCTAAATTTTGTAATCCGCCATGTTCTTACGGCGGCCATTTTGGACACAATATTGACTATATGTAATATCAGTGTCATAAGAACTGAAAACTTAAACCAAATTTCAGTACCATCGGAAACTGGAAAGTGGATCAGAATGAGCTTGCAAGATTTTACACAGGCCAACTAACACGGCGAGTTAAATAAACATTGCAATTACCTATTATAAATAAAAACTATACGTCTATCAAACATTTTTTACATAGAATTGCGAGCGAAGCCCAGCTCCTAGTTTTTTTTCTCTTCACGCTGTATCTCGCTTACAGGAGGCAGAGGCAAATTAAAACTCGCCGTACCCCACTTTCCGAGCCAATTTTCGTGACATAGGGTTACGCGTGCAAAAAAAAACTAAATCCACTCAAAAACAGCATCTTAAAAATCCAAACTCACGCACATAACTCAATAACAATCAATAATTTACACAACAAACTATCAAATTGACGAAAGCACCCTCACTCAGTGCAAAATTAAAAGTTGTGCACGTTCACCACCCCTATACCGAGAACCCTAAAATGGCATACAATGCAGCTGCTACCCCTTGCAGTGTCCTTGACATTATATAAGGGACGGTATGTGTGGAGCTAGAGACTCGTGTTGGTAAAATGTACTATCTATGCGCTTATGTTAGTTAGAAGTTTGAATCAGATAGATGTCTGTGCACGACGGTTGTGGGTTCGATTTCCATTTGGGGGAATGAAATATTCTATATTTTCATTTTGCTCTGGGAACAAGGCAAAGTGTGATGTTGAGTTCCTGTCACTCAACGCGCAATTCCTCGAGAATTCGGCAAAAAGTGGTTAACAGATGTTAAACTTAATAGGAATGGAGTGTCTTGACACTAAGTTTTCAGGTTCTCTCTGTGTGGGATACAGAGAAAATAAAAAAAAAGAAACAATAAGGTGTTGAGCGGCGGAGGATCCACGCTGCAGCTTGCCTTAATACCAGAGCGAGAAAATGAAAGTACTCGTAATTCATTCCCCCGAATTGCAATGGAACCCACACTTCACCTGACAATATATACCTATGTATTTTAATTAATTTTCATGTTAATAAAATATTTCTGTATACAGCGTTACTTCTTTCTATAACTGATCATGTGACGTTACGTACCGTTACATTATAGGCAGAGGTGGGCAACCTTGAAACTGACAACGTGATGTAAGACATACCTATTCTTATATAGAAAAGTGAAGTTCGAAATAGCGCTAATAGTGAATAATTTTGAAAGGAAATCGTATATATCCATTATTATAAAAATTTAAATGAAGTCAGCTTCACGCTGTATCCCGCACACAGAAGGGTAGAGAGAGGGAATACTCCGTCCCCCACTTTCCACCGAATTTTGGTGGCTTGCGTGTTGAGTATCGATTATTATTGGACATAAAATCTCAGCTGCACGCTGTATCACTCATATAGCCATGTGAATTAAAAGTGTATTTTTATGTTGAAGTTAAAAAAGTAGGTCTCAAAACTAACCTTTTACAAAACAGAATACTGAACCTAAATAACTGAAAAGAACAAAATCTTGCAAGCCAAAAAGCCTTTACCCAATTATTTAAAAAAAAGGCAAAAATGTTCAGCCGGTCCTATTTTAAGAAACCTACAAGTTACGCATATTAAAAACAAAACTACACCTAAAATATACTACAAAGATTGCGTGATAATCGTTTAAATATATCTTGGATCGTGTCCAATGCTAGTCCCAGCTGATCAACTGCGATGAAATACCAAACAATAATAAATGATTCGTCAAAGACAACCTCTCCCGGGGTCGGTGAAGACAGTTACCCTGTCAGGATACCTGACCTTTGGGCCATCATCATCATCATCATTATCAGCCTGTCCTCGTCCACTGCTGGACATAGGCCTCTCCAATGGCACGCCACTGAGCCACCTTTGGGCCAAACCTTTAGAAAATAAAGCTGCGAAGGACCTAAAATCTTCAGTATTCTACAGAGATGATCGATGACCAACGTTTCATAATGAGGATGTGCCTGATATCACATTACGATTACAGGTCTAATTTAAAATATAAAATATCTTCAAAGTAATGTTTTTAAGTGATCATAAAAGGAAATACGTAGTGACCAGTTTTAGGGTTCTAAACATCCAAAAATAAGGATTAACCATATCCCTTATTATTTGATGTTTGAAAAGAAGTGGAAAAGGAAAGGAAACCATTGAACGACTAATAATTGCCTTTTTTAGATAAATATTTTCTTCAAATTACCTTCTTTAGATAAATATTGATTTTCTTTTATTTACGCTGTATTTAGCATATACCAGGATAAGCAGATAGAACCTAGTGTTAAGACGCTTCGTTTTCCGTGCACCACCCAATTATCGAGCCTTTGTATGTTGAGTGGTGGAACTCGGAGCCGCCTTTTGTCTTGGTACCAGAGCGAAGAAATGAAATAAAATCATTTCTCCGAGTGGAAATCGAACCCACAACGGTCGTATTAATTGCCTCAAATTTGAATATTGTTACAATAATATTTTTTGGCACTCGTCTAGATAATGAGAGCATTAACATTGGGGGGGTGGAAATAATACTTTCATACTATGTTAAAACTTCATATAGGAAACTATAATGCTGAAGAGTTTGTTTGGTTGAAATTGCTAATCTCAGAAGCTACTGTTTCGAAATAAAACATATTTTGGTGATGACACGATACCTCATATTACGTCGCGTTAATAGTTTCTATGCAACCTGCAGCACCTGCAGTCACTGTGATGTGTCATATGTCATATACAAATTTTAATTATTTCCATTCGACTACGGGAACGGAACCGCAAGCTGGCTGTGGCAGTTTGCCACTTACACTAAACTGAAAGGAACAAAATTGTATAATTGCTTTCCCCACTTTTCAGTCATTTTAAATATGTAGTACATATTTGAAAAACGAAATGATGGGTGACTACACTCTCTCCCGTGTCTCTTCCCAAAATATAGCATATAATAAGAGGAGATAAACAAAAAATTCTTTCGATCTTTGTTAAAATGTTAAATTCTGCCAACTGATTTAGAGTAGGTCTACATGAAGTAGTCACATTCCGGGACAGTCATTAGCGTACTGACGCCAGTAAATATATTTATATCCTCCATTTATTTAATAAATTAATGTGGTGGTATTACTACAATGGTGGCCGTTGTGGCTCAATAGGATAGCATCTGACTGTAAAGGCGACAGTTGAGATTTCGATCTTCAATTGGAGGAATTATTACAGGTGCTTCTTTATAACGCCCCCCTCCCCTTCAGAAAAATAAGCGAACGGAGTGTCTTAATACTAAGTTCTCTCTGCCTGCATCCTAGGTAGTGTCTTCTAGGAGGGGAGTGAGAACCTTCCTAAAAGACACTCCGTTCCTCATTTTCTGGAATTCAATCAGTTTACTCGACGAAAATGAAGATCATTAATTTCCCCGAGTGGGTATTGAACCCAAAACCGTAGCGTTTACAGCCAAGACGTCGTGCCGCTGGCCTACAAAATCCTCTTAAAATGACGATATCAGCAAAATCTATTTATTAATAGTTGTTACCAATTCGATCCCTGTATTGTAAATAGCATTAATATTACACCTATAATATGTATAACATGAATGATGACTGGCTCACATCCAGGCTACGTCACATAATGTCAACGGCTGGGTGACGACATGCGACCTTGATGAGGGTAACTTATTATCTAATGACTTAAAATGAAGAAGAACGTCTTCTTCATTCTCACTGTGACATCGTGTACTCATTTTTGATGGTCTGCTGGCTTGGGCAAGTCGAAAGAATGAGTTAAAAAAAGAATTATAAGAAAATTTATGAAACAGTGAGTGGTAACAGAGGTAGGGGGAAATGTCGGTTGACCTTCGTGAAAACAGTATTGATGATCCTGAAGGAAGGTCAAGTAAAAACAAACATGACCACCTGGAGGACATGTATAAAGAAGATGAGGAGGCGGACAAGGCGAAAGAGATATTAAGCAGGAAGTGTAGTGTTTACCGTTTCGTTCTCAATATGTACACCGCTAAGGATAAAGCGTGAAGCAATGAAAAAATAAACCCATTTATCAGTTTTAGAAAAAATCTGAGAAGCCTATCACTCTTTCCCTATTTTTCTGTAATTAAAAGATATAACATGGTGGACCTTTGGATTTGAAGTGGCAACTATTTCCCATGTTGAAACTGCTCGATTGCGTGGGGGTTAAAAATGAGAAAGAAAAAATACTTATAACGGAAAAGTATTACGCTACTTGAAACCTTGCCAACATAAATATTTAGAAGCTTGAGACACAAAAAAATGGGTATTGACGCTTATTTTTTTTATCTTAACGCACCTTTCATTTTGCGATGTGACTAGAAAAAAAAATGTAGTGATACATCACAATTTTTTTAAATTTTTCCATCACAAAATATTTTATTCATCACAACTACAATGAGTTAAGTGCGGAACTTAACGCCACGCTTTTTTTACCCGAGCAGACAAACGAAAATAATTTGTATATAGCCCTTCCTCCAAGTGCGGATTCCACCGACAACCATCGCGTTTATAAACGCTACTATGTCAGGATGGTCAGCTTTGTATTCACTCAGTTCATATTAACGTAGTTCTGTCTAGATATTTTTTTATAATAATATAATTCGTATATCAGCTCCTAGCACGTGGCATAGATATGTGTTATCTTTAGTAATACACTTTATATTGTTTTTAATAGAACACTATCTGTGGCTAATCTTTCCTTCTAATAACTTTTCTCTACTGAGAAAATATCTTTGAACAAATAATAATTATTGTAATAAAATAACCATAATCCGTTCAGGTAGTGTGTGCCTGACTATAAATGCGACGATTGTGGGTTCAATTCCTACTCCACGGAAAAATTGTTTTATATTCTCGCTCCCTAGAGTGAAATGACAATTTATCTTGTCCTAACAAGACAAAGCGCGGCGTTGAGTTCTGCCACTCAATACGCAATGTCTTGAAGATTAGGTGAAAAGTGGAGAGCACAGTGTCTTAACACTAAGTTCTGTGTCTCTCTAGATACATTAGGTATAATGAAACGACCTGTTATATTAAATGAAAACATCTGCAATATATTCCTATTTAAGTTGATTCAAACTAGCAATTGTAAAATGTGAGGTTATGAATATAAAAAAAGCCCAACATATCAAAATTTTGGAATGTATACAACAAATATTAAAATAAAAACGAAAATAACTAGATTATCTGTCAAAAACGTTTCACAAAATGGCAACCCTGACAAGTGACATAACACCACGTGGCGTTACGTTTCTAGGTTAGAACTCATTATCTGTATGCCATAACGTACGCGATAATAAGATACAGTCAGTGTGACGAATCAATCTAAAGAATTAAACTACTAGAAAATTCCATATTACACTATTATTATTACGATATCACGTGTACGAATCCGTGTGGGGTATAATGACTTTATTTAGATAAAATAACATCTGTGCTAATACGTTAAATATATATCTTTGTTTTATATAGAATAAATACGAAGTGACATAGGCTGTTGTAATGCAGTGTCACAGCGTCTGACTCTAAGTGCGTTGCTTGTGGGTTCGATTCCCACTACAGCCATCTAAAAACCAGCTTCCGCGTATCTTGGCGGTACTTGGCCGCACTTTTTGTCCGTCGTGCAAGTCCTCCGTTCTCTACTTAAAGCCTCTCTTTCTAAAGATTGAACAAATAATAACGATAAACAATCTTTCACACTGTTCAAGCATTAGTTGGTGACGACACCAATTTATATACATATCATTTTTCGTCTTACAAAAAAAATAGCAACTCCATAGGGTCATATTTATTAAGTGCCTAATTGTTCACACAGTGAATTATCGATCGAGGGAATATATTATTTAGCTGCACTCTGTATCCTGTATAATATCCGTAGGCAGAGGGACCTGGTAACTTGGGTAACTAGTGTTAAGACACTATAAAACAGAATGATTACCGAAAAGTAACATAACATGGCATACATGCTCAATAGATGGAATGCCTAACATAAAGATATCTGAAATCGAAATAAGATAGTATACATGGAATCAGGTAAGATGTACGAAGGTCACAAATATGGGTCAAGTTTGCGAACATCGATCGGGAGGCTGTCTATGACACATGACACTACAATGCAATATAGCTTCTAGGCCCCGCGCGGCTTCGCCCGCTTGGACTTATATTATTGCTAAATATTATCAGTAGACTGTGGTCCATGTGTCATATTATATAAGCTATATTACTGTAAAGTTGTTCATCTAAATCCGTTCAGTCGCCTAGTACGATTCGAACGCACAACTACCACGCTCAAAATCGCAAACCAACGGCTTTACAATAGAGTAATATTAACGTGGAACTATCATTTTGATTCTAATATAAAGCACTATCAATACATATCGTCATACACTTGACCGATATCCACAACCTCAGCTGCCAGCCAAATGATGTTTGAAACATTTCCAACATACAGAGGATCTACCAACAACAGTATGGTGTCTATTATAATATTATTATTTTTTTAGCATCACGTATAAAGCATCATATCATATCAGCGTATAAGTCTCATTCTATAAACGAGATATAGCTAAAAAAATAAATAAGCTACTTTTCCTTTCAATGATCAAGCAGTTTCATAATCCAATACAAAATTGCTCTATTAAAACTGACATAGGAGACATAAAGAGCAGTACAGTACTTTCATTCTATTTAACAAGTGGTTCCCGTGGGACGCACTCATAGACCAAGATTGAATATGGTAGCTAAATGGTCTAATTTAAAAACAATGACTTAAGTACAAATAGAGGGGACTTAGGCTTGTCGCTGTTTGATAAGGTCGCGAGTTCAAATACTGAAGTGCTAAAATAGTTTTTCATCATGGAGGGGTAATCGTTTGAAATCTATACTATTATTATAAAGCTGAAGCGTTTGTTTAATTAAACGCGCCAATCTCAGGAACTACTGGTTCCAATTGAAAAGATCGTTTTGTGTTGGATATACCGTTTTTCGAAGAAACCTAGTTAGTTGCCTCGGGCACCTAGAATGAGTCACAGTCAATTCGCATAATGCTATTTGACCACGGATACAAGCCGATCTTATGCAACAGGGCCTGTTGAAGTTCCAAATTAAAATAAATATTGTTTTAATCTATTAGAGTTAACCTATTTATTTTTAATATGGTCAAGATCAAATCACCGTTAAAACTACACTACGGAGGTCTTTTTTGCCAAATGGGTTGCTCTAAATGGTTGACGTCGCTTCGCCAAATCCGTCAGGCTTCGCGTCACCTAGCTTCAAGTTTTTTTTAAATAATCATTTTGTTACTATTATATCATGAAAAAATGGAATCAATGTTGTCACAGATTTTGATACATGTGTAATAAGTATGTGTACATCTGTATGTTCCACCATAGCCCTATAAAATACTTAATATTTTTTTCTAAGAAAACAAAATATCTATTACCAAACCTTATCTCAAATGCCAATAGGCTATCTCAACACGACAGCTCAATTCAAATGTAATAAAAAAACAAAAAAAATAAACTTTTCAAACCATTGCCAATAGACTAGTATACAATATATATCGACTAGCCTTTCTTTAGAAAATCTTGAACTTTGACTTTTGCGGTCACGTCGCTCGGGAACGCTAAAACGTATATGCGGCACATTGTTTGATACAAAATAAAGGTAATTATCTACACTTAATAATATAAAGTTGAAGAGTTTGTTTGAAGGCGCTAAGCTCAAGAACTACTGGTTTGAATTGAAAAATTCTTTTGGTTTTTTGGTACAACATTTATCGAGGAAGAATACATGTGACATTATATCAGTAAGGCGAAGCCGCAAGTAAAAGCTAGGCTCTTCATAACAGGTCAAGTTACGTTATTGGGTCTATTATTTATTATAGAGATGTGTGGTTGTGGGTTCTATACTCATTGTTTTTTTTTTTCCAATAAATTTCCTTTTTGAAAGGGAAGAGCAATTTATATTGATTTTATATAAATTAATACAGTATAAACACTTCTAGTCTTAAAAAAACATCCCCCATCACATATATATATGAGCCATATCCATATTATAGCACATCAGATGCCAGTCATCAAATTCTGTATATAGTATCTTAGCACTAAGATACCCATGTTTGCCCTGCCTACGCTGCTATGTGCGTGAAGCTATATCCCGCACATAGCAGCGTTGGCAGCGCATCCTGCACATAGAAGTAACTGGATATATAAACATTGAAATTTGACATTTATGTAGGTTACAGTGTCAGGGAGCACTAAATATTCAATTATAAGTCTCTTAAACAGTTACTCACCAAATTGTAATATAATCTTTTCTTTTCTCTAGTTACAAGATCAGAAATAGAATATGAAATGTTTAAAACAATTGGCCTCATTGTGCCACATTGTCTATATTCTATATTAGTAATAAAAATTCTCAAAAAACGTAATTGTAAAGCATTAACCCTGACCATTGATTGTAGGTTGTTCCCTTTGAGGCATAAGTGGAATTTGAACAACTAGACTGGAAGGAGTGACTTGAGCTGATGAAGAATGAGTTGGAGGGGTTCCTTGGAGTACCAGTAAAGCAATCAATAAGTTATCTATTTATAGTTTGCAACTGATAGCTATTTTAATCAGAAGACTGAAAAACATTGACTAAGAAACCAATATCTGTCTATATAAATTGAGGAACGTAAAAATGATGTTTATATTTAGTGCACTTTACAATAATATGTGAATTTTTAAATGAACAAAAAGTGGAACATGAAAAAACTTATCACTGTAAATATCAGCTAAGGTGGGGAATGAATTATCTTAACAATAGGTTCCTTCCGACTACCCCGCCATATGGAAGATTACAGGGTGAAGCATTTAAACCAGGATACATCAAAACCAAAAAAATACAAATAAAAACGATTCTCATATAAATAACTAAAAAGAATACAATACATATTTTTGCATCAAAATAAGATGGTCATGGTGACATGAACATATATATGTCTTATTTTAAACTCATTTTGAATTGAATTAAAAATTAATTTAAGTATTTTTTTTTATAAAAATGTTTAATTTATGTGACGTTGTTTGTTACCTAAGCACATTACCAAAGAAAGTTAATATGTTTATCTATGCATGTATGTATGTAATATTCAGCTGGAACCTTTTAAAACCTTAGAAACCAAATAAAACTAAATATTTATTTACATTTATATATGCATTACTTCTCTCTGTTCAGTGAGAGAGAGTGTCTTAACACTGGGTTGCCTCATTTTTTTTAAACCATATAAAACTATATCCCAAATGTTTTTCAAAAGGAAACTATTTTTTTTTATTAACTTTAAACTTAGCAATATAATTCCTTTGTGTACTAAACTGTATCTACACCAATAGAGAGACGCCATTTAGCTACAAAGGTCTAAGGGTTTAGTATATGTAGTTACCCTTTTAATGTGTTTTTCGCCCACTTATAATGTCATGTCATCATGTTAAAGCATTATAATGTATAGTATCATCAAAAACATCTGTTGTTAATAAGATTGTCATAGTATGCAAACATATATATGACAAATTTTCACACCATCCAGATAAAAAATCACTTAAATTCCAAATGTAAAATGTATAATTGGGCAATACCTGTCTTATTGAATATCAAATGAATGTAAATGTTTCATAATGTTATAGCCTCATGTTACAGGCATTATGAAGAGTTCAAGGTCATGTTATGTCTCAATGTCGGTTGGGAAATGATACACTTTCTAACTTTTCTAATAGTAACTACATGATGGACATGTGATTACTAACTTTGGTAGACAAAGCGCAGGGATGAGTTCCAACACTCAACGTCACGCGCAATGTATGTGGAAAGTAATCTCTGAACATTAGGTTCCCTCTGCCTATACTGCTGTGCCAAAAGAAGCTTGAAGATGCTATATGTATTTTTTTATTGAATATTATTGCATAATTGTTGAATATTAATAATTTCTTCATATATTTTGTGAGAGTACCTTAAATTTCATCATTATTTTTGTATTGGCTGAAAGTGAAGAATGATTTGATACCAGTAAAACACCTGAATCTTTCTGCTTTTACAGTAATAAAAATGGAAGCCAATTTTTAAAAAAATGCTACACTTAGATCAAAGCATGTCAGTAGAAACCAACACCATATTCTACCTTGCCAGGGTCAGAAAATGGATTATTTTTTATATATTATAATTCCCAGGTATCAGGCTTATAGTCAGAAATGAATCTATTGGAATACAAAGGTAAAGGTTTAAATTATCTAAAAGTAAACAAACAACATCCCAACACTGCACACAAGTGAGTTTTCACTTGTTTGCAGTGTTGGGATCCCCTGCCCACCCAATTATATGAGGGACTCTGCTGTATTCCTCTATTGACACTAGATTCTTTCTACCCTACTATATGAGTAGAGTAGGTGGGCAGAAAGAACCTAGTCTCAGGACACTCCCTAGTCTGCTTTCTGCCTGAATTCAATACTTTACATGTTAAGTAGTGGAACTTAACACCAAACTTTATTTTGTCAGATCACAGAAATGAAAATAATTAATTCTGTCCAATGAAGATTGAACCCACAATCATCATTTTCACAGACAGATTGTACAGAGCGCACCACAATAGCCTAAACTAATTGTATTTATAATATTCTCTATTAATATTATGCCATCTTTTAGCATATTTTACTAAATAATATGGAATTTTTAAATCCAAGAGGGATTTAAGAATGCTCTATTCCCGCAGGACATGGTTATTCAGTGGTAAATCTGTGCACTTAAAGTACATCTCTAGTTAAAGTAAACTTTGAATGAAATCAAATATTGTCTTTGATATACAAAGACAACCAAGTGAAGAAAGGTTTATGGTAAAAATATTTATATCTTTTGAGGAGTCATTTTAATCCTAAATTATTTCAGTCAGGTATCTGATACTATAATAGCTGTAATATAATATTGTGCAACTTTAATTAATTTATCCATTTGCTTTGTACAACTGGAACAGAAAACCTAGTGTTAAGATATTCTATTCCATTCTCCCTTTTGCACAATTTTAATACCTGAAGTTATTCTATATATTATTTTAAATAAACTTTCTTTTTTTCTTGAAGCTGAATTCCATATATAACACAGAGGGTGGAAACTCAGAGCAAGGAAATGATAATAATTAATTTTCTGAGTCAAACACCATTGCATTTACACTCAGTGTGCTAGTGAGTCAATAAAATAATTTATAAACTTATTTAAAACCAATAATTGTAAATGTTGTATTTACAATTCTCTTATGTTAATTAATTATCTTATGTTAAAAGATATATTTAAGATTTTTATACTTAAAATATACTCGCTTGATACTTTTCCAACTTGACCATTACCTAAAATAATACTAAAAATATTCAATAAAATTTAAAACTTCACGATAGGAATTATAATATTTTAGGTTCATGTGAATGGAATATTATTACATAAATATGCAACAAAAGACTTCCTGCTCTTAATCATATTTCTAAGCATCATTTCCTATTTACATTAACTTGGTTAATGCAAAAGTGTATATCAAATTAGTACTTTAAACTTTACTATGTAGGCCACAAGACCAAAGTCAAGTTTTAACTTAACAACAGCCTATATAATATAAATAACATATGAAAATACTTATTCAGTACATTTATGTATGTACTAGAGGTGATTTAGAAACAACTATATTAGATTGAAGTGTTTATGTTACAAGTAAGTTACTTTATAGGTTATATTATAAGTTAGCAGTGCTTATGCAATGAGCATGGTATAAAGTCATAACCTGTATTGATTGGACAGTGATGAAATATTTCATAATATACAACTTGTAGCTTTAGTAACTAAGACAGCCTTAATATGCAGTTAATAGATGATGTTTACATACCTGCCAAGGGTTGACCTTTGGGATCGGTGCTTCCACAAACTTCTTAGGTTGTTGTTCTGATGATTGCTGTTGAGGGTCTTGAGCGGGTTGTTGTGCATCGCTCGCAGGCTGCTGTGCCTTATGCGGGCGAGGTGGAGCCCTGCGCTCACGCTCCCTGCGGCCCTTGCCTGGCCGCCTGCCGTGCGCGATGACGGGCACGAAGCCCTCCTCCTCCTCCTCGTCGTCCTGGCGTGGCGGCGCGTCCACCGCCTCCTCCGTCGCCTCTATGTTCTCTTTGTTACTGTCACTGCCCCTGAAGTTCAGCACTGACGCGTACGAGGGCCCGGCGCCCTCGACTGACACTCGCGCGGCCATACCGCTGCTACCCTCGTTATGTAAGACGGGCGCGCGCTCCGCGCCGACCTAGGATCACGAGCGCGCCGCCATGCCCCTAGCACGACGGCATGTTGCGGGTCGGGCCCACAAGTGCGGAACTTTCCCGATCTCGCGAAGGTCGAACGCGGTCTGAATAACGTAGCCGACACAATATTAGTATAGTCCAGTATCCGCACAGAATATGCGCACAGTCCGCTATGCACACCAGGCTGACCCTGGATCGACCGTATTTACATCGAAAAAATTCACTTTCGTTGACTTGTTCCAACTATTTGGTGACACTGAACGCTCCGGGCACACTGTATCTCTCGATTACGTATATCGATCACACGAAAAATGGCTTTCTTAAGCTGGAATCAGTTAAAGAAGTATATTTTGTTCGCAATTCACACATGTGGTCGGACGCCCAAAAAGGGTATTTTCCGCAACACACACGGAACTCGCGGAAGGCTGTGACTTCTAATTTTACAGAGGAGACGTCTCGCCGCAAGATGGCGCTGTTACAACACTGACAGAGAACGCGTTCATGATAAGACCACAAAAATAGCTATTTTTAATATATCCGCTTTATCTACGAATATATGTAATTCATCTTCGTAATAAAAATACAATTTGCCTTATATTTCATGACATTTAAATTATACATTTTAATAACTATTTCAAAACTGTTATATGTTATATATTACTATTTTGAACGCAACTATAAATGAAATCACATTTCATTCTTATTTCTTTGCGACCTTGCAAATTGTGTTAAATGTAACCTATTTCGTCAAATGATTTTCATAAAACCCTGTCAAATTAGCGTAGAAATATTATTTATGTTATGATTTATACATACAATAACTTAAATTTATTAAAAAAGTAAATACAGAAACATAAAAAGTCAAAACTTTTTATATTTTATGTATTGTCTATTCCTCAGCAACACTTGCAACACCATGCGATCGTTTAGGAATTAATTTCCGAGTAATTGCATAATGAAACAAATTTAACATATTTCAATAGATTTTTAAACTTATTTGAGAAATATAATAAATAAATTGATGATTGATTAATTATAAACATTTTCTGGGTTTGTAGGGCAGTACATTCCAAGGAAATTTCTGCAATTTCTACAATAATGGTAGACGTCCTTACATGACCTAAGCACATAAGGTAATGGAGCACAAACCCAACAACACAGTAGACATAAAATCATAGCGCATAAATGCGTACTCAGCGTTATTTTACTGGCGACAACCGTCATCCCTGTATAACCGCATTCAGGGCAAGCTACTAGTATCGGCGTAAATCCGAAATGGTGCACCCTGGTCGGCGGTGGGGGAATAGGGGTGTCTACATAAATATCAAAAGCAGTTGCGTAATTTGGAGGTGGCGTGTGTTGTATAAATGAAGGAGAAGGTATAAATGTCCCCATTAGCCTAGGTCTTCGAGCTGCCATTTGTCTTAAAACAAATGAATACGATGGAGGGGCACTTGCTAACGAATCTGGTGCCGATAATTCTGACGGCTTTATGAAAATATTAGGATTTTGTCCCAAATTTTGTAAATGCAAAGGGATACTTCCATTTAACTTGGCTAAAGCTTGCGTAAGTAAGGTTTGAGGTTGATTTATTGCAGGTATACTTAACGATTTTGGCGAAGGTAAATTTGAGTAAATGTAGAAAGGCTTATTCATATCCTTAATTACATCTCTTTTGACGGGAGTTGCAGACGTTGATTGTAAATTATTAGATGGAATTTCATTTGATATTACTAGTATTCTGTTATCATTATCTTCTTGGTTATTTAACGACGTTCCAAGGATTTGTGAATTTATTTCTTTAGAAGCCGCTGATAAGTTATCTTTTTCTTCATCAAGTTGAGTCCGACAGGCTACATTTGGCTTACTACTCTGAGGAATATTAGTCGAACTCTCAGAATGCATAATAAAAATAAATCAGGTACATAAAAATGTTTCTAAATGCCAATTCAATAACGTTATTTAAATTATTTGACATTTTGACAACAAACCAAATCCGATTATATGTTCGTTCTAAAAGTTACAAATAAATAATTGAATTAGGTAATAAAAATAAGATCTTGTAACTTTTAATAACTTATAAGGTAGTAAATATTTTTATTTTATGCAAAAGAACAAAACATAAAATTAATGTTAACATCTTGTCATAGACAAATTATTTAATGATAATTTAAAACAAAAATCTCAATATCAACTGATATTTTACCTTAACTTTCAATGTAGCTTATTATAAAAAAGCTTTGTTAATTCTATATAATTTATCTTTATCATTTAAATTCAAGACAGTACATTTTAATTATAAAAAAGTATTTTTGTTAAATGGCAACTGTCGTTTAGTATTGTCAGAGAAACCTTACCTTCCGGTCTTTTACTCCTCCGTGGCATGGCGGATGGTCTTTACCGCCGCATTTAGTGTTTATTTGGAGGAATAACTTCGCTTATATAGCGAAATGGTAAGTTTTTGTTTTATAAGTGCCAAAAATTATTTCAAACATGTTTTATTGGTGAAAGTTGCTAAGTGATAGTGTAGTTGTAGAATTTCAAAATGTCCGTGTCGCGTCCACGTGTTGGTGTCTTAATTTTTAAAAATTACCACGGTATGATGATTATTCGTAAGTTAACATCATTTTGCATGATTAAAGTACAATTTGCTGTATTTTTCTTATAAACTTAGGTACTAAAGACTTTAAAGTACTGTTATTCGACGTGTGTTGAACATGCATGGGTCACACCATTGTTGCTTTCGATTCTTGTTTACTCCAATATAGTTGAATATAAAGATAATATATTTTTTATATCGTTATTAGTAGTTTCTATTTGATATTTTATTATTTATTAATGAGCTTAATTTGTCAATTATTATTGTTGTGAAATGTGTTATTGGGAGGTTATGTTAAAATTTGTTGGTTACCTTCTAAACACTTATTTAAAATTCAAGTTTTATCAATCGTATCAATACTTACTATTCTTGAATACTTGAACTATTCAATTAACAGTATGATGATGGTGATGAACTTTCCCCATAACGAATAATTAAAACAAATTCGACGTTTTAATTTTCGGTGGAAATAGTTGTTAATAATATTATATTAATTTTATTAAATTTTGTTATTAATTCTAGCTGGAAGAACTTAATGTCTATCGTTTGTCATTTCTAAAGGATTTTACATTTGCAATGATATTGATACTTCAAAATTCTATTATACTTACAGAAACATTTTCTTTTTCCCCAAACTCTTCTTGGTTGCATGTATTTAGCATCTTCCAAGTACAATTAAGGGGTATATTAAAGTTCCGTTAGGAAACACCACTGTGGTTTAGTAGTGGTGTGTCGACATAAGGAATACAAAAAAAATACATTAAATACTATAAAGATATAAGAGGTGGAATTGGTAGTATATACTTCTGTATCTAAAGTGGTAATGGTTTCAATCTCAACTAATAATAGTGTACTAAATCTTTTATATTACTCAATTCCAATAAAACAAATTTCAGTTATGATTTCTGCAAATAAACATATAGTGCTATGAAATTGAGCAGATCTATCATTACACATTTTTGTGATTATCCTTAAAATCAAACAATAAGATTTTACCAAAATCAAACAATATGATTGCACTTTTTATGTATACTCTTTATTGCACTTAGTAAAAATATTATATGAAATACTAAAATAAAAAATAAACAAAGCAAAATGTAAACTTATCTGTTATAGAGATTATATTTCCTAGATAGATAACTAAAATTAAAGGAAATAATATATTAACTATTATTTTTATTTCTTCTGTAGAGTCTATCAGTAGCCCGACCCTTAGTGTCGGTATACTCTGAGAAGAGTGAGAAGGTGGCAGATGCCTCGGTCCCTTTGCCATTCGTTTTCAAGGCCCCCATCAGGCCTGACCTGGTCAACAATGTCCATGTTTCCATGTCCAAGAATGCAAGACAACCTTACTCTGTTAGTAAGGAGGCAGGTATGAGTCATCAATTTTCTTGTAATTTTTGTGTATTTCTAGAGATTTCTTTTAATATTTAAAAGCAGGTAATGAAACAATTAATGTATTCTGTGTAACAAGAAATTTTTTTATACTTACTTTTTGTTACAATCAACTAAAAATGTGAGGCCAGTCATGGCACAGGGGCACTAAGTGTGGCTGTAAACACAACTGGTTGTGGATTCAATCCCCAGTTGAGGGAATGTAATATTTAAATTAATTAGTTTTTTTCATTCATTTCAAAGCGCGGTGTTCCGTTCCACCACTCAAAAAGCAATGCCTCCAGAATTTGGGGAGGGAACAGAGTAATTTAACCAGGTCCCCTCTGCTTACCCTGCTGTGTGCAAGATAGTGTGATAGTTCTTTTATGTATTAACAAAAATAACTAACTTTCTGTATCTATTTTACAAAGACTATTATGACTCAATAGGATGTAGTGATAAATGTATTGGTAATGGGTTCGATTCTTGCTCTGGAGAATGAATTCGTTTCGTTTCTCGAGTCTTGTAATAAGCCATGAAGCTTGGCTTTGGTATATTTGCACTGTATGTCCACATTCAATATGCTTGTCCATGCATTTGAGTGTTACTGCGGATCAGTGCTACAGTAAAGTGGTGATATGGCGTTCTGGGTACATCCTGTGATGGGCACGGGTGCAAATTTGCTAGTACATTAAAAATATATATTTTTGTCTGAAATTATTGAACATAACTTTGTCAAATAATACCAAAAAAAATTGTGACTTTTGTGTATTAATTTCTTCATTATTTAAGCTTTTGTTTTAAACATCACTTTAATACATATATTTATTAATATAAGTATTTTATTTTTAATAGGTCATCAAACAAGTGCCGAGTCATGGGGTACAGGACGTGCTGTAGCACGTATCCCCCGTGTCCGTGGTGGTGGTACCCATAGGTGAGTTATTTTGTAGATAGTATGGGGATTTGAACCTGAGAAGAGGTACTAGGAGCTTGTTAAAACTTTAGAATATAATATATAGAATCTATACTAATATAATAAAGCGGAAGAGTTTGTTTGTTTGTTTGTTTGTTTGTTTGTTTGTTTGAACGCTAAGATCTCTGGATCTACTGGATCGATTTACTTTGTTTTTGTTTTGTATGAAAGCTGCATTCTTCAGAAGTGCTATAGGCTATATAACATTACATTACACATATATACTAATAAATTAAAATACTTTCTAATTTGACATGCAATTTATTCTGCCATCTTAATAACAACCGTCGTCGCTACGCGACCGCGTTCGTTACCGCGTCATTTTGATATTCATCCTTATGAAAATAAATATAATAGTCACTTTTAGCATTTCATCTAGATTGAAATTATATTTCTATAGAAATTATATTCTTATATTTCAAGCAGGCGTAGCCGCGTCCGGGTCCGCTAGTAGTATAATAAAAGTGGAAAATTTACTGAAATTATAGTATTTAAATTACTTTAAAAAATTTTTCTTCTTCTTTCTGGCATTAATCCCGGCTATTACCATGGTCTGCCTACTCAATCTATTCCACTTCGCACGGTCTTTTGCGTCCTCGTTGGTTAGACCATTGTCTCTCATGTCCTGCATCACGACATCCAACCAGCGCTTTCTTGGGCGTCTGGAAAAAAAAAAACACTGTACTATACTTAAAATATGTATAATTACTTTCTTTTTCCCCACTCTTCCCGGTTGCATGTATAAGCATCTTCCAGGTACTATTATGGGGTATAATAAAAGTTCTATGAGGAAACACCACTATGGCTTAGTAATGGTGTGTCGAAATAAGGAATACTCTTATTAATCTTCTTAATTAAATGTCTTCAAGAAGTTTCAGGGTTTTTTATATAAATTGTTGAAAGAAATCTTATATTTTTTTTTTACAAAAGTAACTAAGTTAAATACTTCAATATCAATATACAAACATTATAATGAATATAATATACATTTTCTATAATCTATATATATAAAAGGACTTGTCCTTACTGACTGAGGTAAGACGCACGTACAGCCGTAACCGCTGATGGTAGAAACGTTAAATTTGGACATCCACTAAGAAGGGATTTTGAAAAATTTTAACCCTAAAGTGGTGAAATAGGGGTTCAAAGTTTGTATGGAAAAAAAATTTAATCGGCACCGATTTTTATAAAATTTGACATTTAGATTTTTAAAAGTATTTAATTGAACACGTGTTTCATCGTTTTCTAGAATTCTCCCCCTAAGGGTGCAAATAAGGGGTTGAAAGTTTGCATAGGTTTTTTTTAAATCGTTACTAATTTTTATAAAATTTGAAATTCAGACTCTTAAACGTATATAATTAAACACATATTTCATGATTTTCTAGAATTCACCCCCTAAGGACGCAAATAAGGGGTTGAAAGTTTGTATGGGAAAATTCTTAAATCGCCACTGATTTTTATAAAATTTGGTATTTAGACTCTTAAAAGTATTTAATTGAACATATGTTTCATGGGTTATTAGAATTCACCCTTAAATACGCAAGCGAAGTTGCGCGCGTCCGCTAGTGTTATCATATTTCTATTGTAAATTATCTTTTATATGATATTTGGGGCATTTGTTTCATATAACTGTTTAACTTCAAAGTACTTAAACTATTGGGATGATAAACAAGAGGCACAGATTCCATTCCCACTACATTAAAATTTTTACATGCTTACTAATAACAATATATGTAATTTCGCAATAATTTATTATATTTCACTTTTACCCTTAGATCAGGCCAGGGTGCCTTTGGCAACATGTGCCGCGGTGGTCGCATGTTCGCACCAACCAAGCCGTGGCGACGTTGGCACCGCAGAGTCAACCTACGCCAGCGCAGGGCTGCAGCGGCGGCCGCTGTTGCCGCTGCTGGAGTGCCAGCGTTAGTACAGGCCAGAGGTAAGGTTTATGAAGAATGGGTTTTTAGATTATAAGTTAAGGGCAGTGGTGCAGGGTCTGCCTACCTTGCTATTTGGAGCATAAAGCGTGAAGCTAAAAAAAAGGATATAAAGTAGTGGTACAGGGAGACAGTTTGACAAAAATTCGATGGTTGTTGGTTCGACTTTTACTGAAGGCATTAAATTATTAATGTAACCTTGCACTGTATGTCCACATTCAACATGCTTGTCCATGCATTTGAGTGTTACTGCGGATCAGTGCTACATTGACGTGGTGATATGGCGTTCTGGGTCCATCTTGTGATAGGCACGGGTGCAAATTTGCCACTACATTTGTATATAAAAATAATATATGATTTTGTATATTTAATTTTATTAATAATCTAAAAAGTAAAATAATTTTAAACGCAGGAATTTATGAGTTTGTTTTTATAGTTTTGGTATTTGAAATATGAGTTAAGTTGAAGCATCTGGGACAAATTTTAATACATTGAACTATATAATTAATAGAAATAAATAAAATAATATAATAATTATTATATTGAGTGTAAATCATAGCAAAAAAAGTGTTTTAATATGTATACAACAATAGTAAGTGTAAGCGGAATAGTAAGTGGAAGTGGAAGAACATGTGTAGGTGGATGCGTCAGCGCTTCTTTTACGGGAACAGCATATAGGGTAAAATATTTCAAACCCATACCTGAAGAAATTAATCAAGATACCTCAACAGAGACAATCCTACTTGAATTATAAATGTGAAAGTTTGTGAGGATAGATGTTGGTTCCACTTTCATGCAAAAACTACTGAACAGATTTCGATAAAACTTTACAGTAATATAACTTATACATAGTTTGCCTATAATATAACAGTTTAAACAGGCGAAGCCGCGGTTGGGTCTCTAGTGAAAAATATAATGCCTTAAAATGTTGAAGTAAAATACGGGAATACGATGACAATGATTTACCTTATATAGGATATGTATATTTTACACTTTATCTATACTTTTATACTAATATATTAATATTTTGGTCATCAGGTCACATCATTGAAAAGATTCCGGAACTCCCATTAGTGGTCTCCGACAAAGTGCAAGAGATCAGCAAGACTAAAGATGCTGTCATCTTTTTAAGAAGAGTTAAAGCCTGGTCTGATGTCCTTAAGGTTAGTTAAAAATATGTATTTAAAGAAATGAGATTTGGATCTTTTTGGTAAATTTTGGTGCTATTAATAAAATTGGTAAATGTAGTAGTAGTAGTTTGGAAATAGTTTTTATTTAAAGCTTAATTAATAATTTTTACTCAATATTACGATTAGAGTTCAGTTTTTTTATATTTTGTTTTTTATATAAATTTTTTAAAGATATATATTACGACGAAGTACTTTTAAATTTGTGAATATAATGAAAATATAAATAATATAGCCTAATACATTTTGTAGCCAAGTTTAAATTAGTATATAAACTTGTTGGGTGTGGATTCAATTCCAATTTAAGGGCATGAATTACATTCTTTACCCTGCTCTACAAAACAAAGTTCGGCGTTGAGTTACGTTGATTCTGGACATTAGGCTCTCGCTCCTAAATTAAACGAAAAAAAGTTCTTTTTTCCTGCACATTGGAGGGGCTAGGATATAGGAATAGGAATTCAGCGCTAGGATATTTCTTAATTAATGTTTAAATTGATATAACAATTCTAATATTATTGGTATGTATGTCTTTAGGTGTACAAGTCACAGCGCCTGCGCGCCGGCAAAGGGAAGATGCGCAACCGTCGTCGCGTGCAACGCAAGGGACCCCTCATCATATACCACAAGGATAAGGTAAGTGGAAACAAGAGTATTTCATATATTCCAAGGTTATGTAGGTTTTTTTTTAAGTTTTGGTTTGATATTTTCATAATTAACTACAACTTTCATTATAGGAGTGCAATATAAATTTCAATCTGTAGCCTAGCATTCAATTACATTTCCTTCTCTATAGAGATATGTTTTTTAAAGATTGCCTAAACCCCTGGTCATATGAAAATTAACATGTATTGTGTACGACACATTCTTACGTTGGGTTAAAATGAAACAATGTAATGTAACATAATATTAAGCTTTTCTTGATTAATGGACAAATTAAACTGATATAACTGATAGATTAGTTAGTTGAGATTAAAGAGTGCAAACAAATAATCTCTTTAGCTTTAGTATATTTGTACAGATTAAATGATAAATCCCTTTAAACTCTTACTCCTTACATAACAATATGTATTGAGTTACAATAATTGAGGGTAAATTAAACACACCCGAAGGAAACATTAGTCAAGGTACTCTTTGCTAGTGTGTCGACATGTGGTTTACATATTATTTATGATAGTGATTGTCACTATCATATATTCGTGATATTTTATTAAGTGTGAAATATAAAAGGACTAGTACATATAAAATTTTAATGACATCTAGTCACTATTTGTGTAAAATGTTTTAAAAGTTTATTTTTATCTGAATTTTTTCATTTTGGTATTATACAAAGCAATGCAGTCAAAAATGTGCTTTTGAATTACATGCATGGGCTAAGTTCTGGCACTCAACACAAACTATCTCATCTAAATTCTGAGGGAAAATTTGAAGTTTGAAGTTGTGTTGTGCCGGGTTCCCCTGCACATATAAATATATAATATATATATATATTTATTCCTCCATCCAGGGTCTATCCAAGGCTTTCCGTAACATCCCTGGCGTGGAAATGCTAAGTGTGAACAAACTGAACCTCCTGAAGCTGGCTCCAGGTGGTCACGTGGGCAGGTTCATCATCTGGACACAGTCCGCTTTTAAGAGACTAGGTTAGTCGAGACTCTTTTATTATATAAATGTTTTTTAAAGTGTGAATTCACTCAAAAAACATACTGTGATAAATTGAAATATGTTTTGTTTAAGTAGTCATTGTTTGTTTATTACTGGAGTAATATGTGGCTAAATGAAAATAACTACTCCCTATGTATGACACATTCTAGGTGACAGAGGTACCTCTGACCGCAGGTAGATACCGCGGGCTATTTCAAAACGTCATGTAATATAGCCTATAATAGCCTTCCTTGGTGAATTGACTAAAATATATAAAAATAATTTTCAATTCAAACTAGTAGTTTCCAAGATTAGCATGTTCTAAACATACCCAATAAGCATGACAGCTAGGGAAAAAAAATGAATTTATTAATGATGAAAACTTGTTATTAGAGCATGCAAAATAGCAAGACATGCAATAACGTTATTTAATGTAGGATTATAAAGATTTAGAAAAAAATAAATGATAAAATAAGGCAAGCCACCATGATGTTGATGTTGAACGACAATTTACGTCACGCCTGTACACAATGGTGTTGACAGGTTTGACGTCACAAGCGACGCCATAACATTTCCATGAGCTTTGGTGCAATTTTCAAACTTATGAATTAAAAAGTACTTTTATTACTAAGTATTTATTTCCTAAAGTAATATCTGTCTTTGACTACCCTGCAAGCGATAAAGCGTGAAGCTATGTAAAGTAAAATACGTCGTAATTGTTATATATTTCTCAACGTTATAGAATATTTTCTCAAAATCTGTCATATCTCTCTTTCTGTCTTTGTTTACCTTATATACATAGATATATGCTTATTAAATCAATATATTTTAATCAACAGACAACCTGTTTGGCTCATGGAAGTCACCATCCAAGCTGAAGAAGAACTTCAACCTGCCTCAGCCCAAGATGGCCAACACCGACCTCTCGCGCCTGCTCCGCTCTGACGAGATCAGGAAGGTGCTGCGTGCCCCCAAGTATGTATTATACATGAGTGATGAGAGATAGGTCGAACATTGCATGTTGAGTGACGAAAAAACCATTGTGGTTGACATTATGTTACATCGAAATAATGTCATTTAAGAATATAAAAAGATGCAATATTGGTTTAGAATTTAGAAAATCTTTGGAAAAATTAAATTGGTCGATACTAATAGTGGGTTTGATTCCCACTCGATGGATTGAAATATTTAATAATTTAATTTATCAAATTGTAAAGTTAGCTCAAAATTTTTGTTATAAATAATTTTTAACCAAGTGTACCCAAATTGGCACTGTGTGTTGGATGAGGATGTGTTATCAAAGTTCTTAGTATTAATTTAATAGTCATATAATTGTTAATTGTGTTATTTAGAAAGTAAATAAATTTTTGTATGATGATACTCTTTTATCAGAGCATTGGGTTATGACAACCATGATTACTCACGTTGACACCTGCTGAGCTAACTCCTCCTTCTAAATCCCGAAAACGCCCCAAAACTGCATAATTAACCGCAAAATGAAATTATTCCAGCAAGAGGGTGGTCCGCTCCACCAGGAAATTGAACCCGTTGACCAACTCGCGGGCGATGCTGCGTTTGAACCCGTACGCCGCTGTGCTCAAGAGGAAAGCAGTGCTGGACCTTGAGCGCAGGAACAACTTGAGAGTCGTGGCAGTTGCTGAAAAGAGAGGGGTAATTCCTTTATTTTGGTCACTTCCTTGTAATTGGTGTTTTCTTTATTTTTTTGGTAGTATAGATGTCACTGTAAGATTGTAAAAACCGTTAGTTCATAATTTTTTGTGAATTTATATTGTTTTAAATCAAATCAATCAAATTTTTGAAAATGTCGGTAAAGTAATGAAAGTTTACAATTTCGCGAGTAAAATTATGAACAACGATTTTTTACAAGCAGACACCTTAATGCTTCTAATCCTTATAAGACTATATTCAATCTGGATATTTAGAGTTTTAAAGTATTTTTTTCGAAGGAGTGTCTTGTTTTTTTTTTATTTGGGTAGATAGGGGCAAATTTACCCCAAAAAATGAAACACAAAAGGAGGTGTTAGACACATTTACGAAACTTTGATGTGTTAAATGACGTAGCAATGCTACTACTATGTTTACGAGAGAGGAGAAATGAAAATAATTTAAATATAATTGTTCTTTCGAGTTGGGATTGAATTATATGATGATTCTCTATCAGAGCATTGGGTTATGACAAAGATGATTACTCACGTTGACACCTACTGATCGATCCCCCTGTAAACTCCGAAAACCCCAAACCTGACTCCCATTTAACACCCCATTTTGAACTTTCAGATCAAACTCCCCGAATCTGACCCAGCTGTGAAGGTACAGAAACTGAGAGAGATGAGAGCCAAGTCAATCAAATTAGCTCTCTCTAAGAAGCCCAAGAAGCCGGCGGCGAAGAAGATCGCGCCTCCGCCCAAGAAGGTGAAAAAGGAGAAGGCGGATAAACCGGAGAAGAAAGCGGTGTCTAAAAAGTGAATTAAATAAACATTTTAATTGACTGTCTTGTGATTTATTTTTTGTTTTGATTCCTTTTTGAGTAATCTAATGAATGTTTATTAACTTTCATAATGATGTATTTATAAAATAATATTTGAAAATATTATTTCTGCTTTAAAGGTAACTTAAGTTAGTTTTATTTTCGCATATTTTGCTTTTAAACTTATTCTCATATTGAAGCCATATTATACAAAATATTAACATGAATCGTTATTATTGGTTATTCTAATGCTAGCTATATCACTAAAGTTTTATCTGGATCCGTTCGGTAGTTTTTGCGTAAAAAAAAAACAAACATCCATTCTCACAAAAGTTTTTTTTTATTAAATAATGATCATTCATTGGTCATTCCACGGAACTGTTTGTAATTTGCAAATAAACTTAAAAGGCAACATACTAGTGGACCTGGATACTAGCGGCCACGCCTGCTTGAACTATAAGAATATTTTCGCGTCGGTCATACTCATACTATGCCGCCCGAAGGCTAGGTCATTTCAGTGACATGTCCTTAATTATTTATTAGAATGTTTTACGGTAAACTATAATTTCAATCTAGATGAAATGCTAAAAGTGACTATTACATTTATATTTTCATAAGGATGAATATCAAAATGTCGCGGTAACGGTTGCGTAGCGACGCGACGGTTGTTATTAACATGGCAGAATAAATTGCATGTCAAATTAGAAAGTACTTTAAAATATATTAGTATATAAGTGTAATGTAATGTTATATCGTCTTTAATATTTCTCTGCCCCTTTTAAATACCCTCGACTGCATTTGAACAGTAGATAATGAAGGTGGAGATTCTTGACAAACAGCCACATCTCGTAATGAATGGTTTTTTGTAGTTAACGAAGGATAACTAGCAGTGATGATTAGAAATGTATATTTGTTTTACTTATACCCTATAATTACGAATGTACTTAGTAAATTATATCGATACAAAAAAAACATTGAATGCTCCTCGTATAGAAGTTTACTTCTGCAGTTTTCCTCTGTGTATATGTATATTATAGCGTCTATTATTATCAATCTGCAACTTAAGTAACAAACTTAAATAATGAACGTATGATATGTTATATCAATTTAAAATGTTGATTTTAAGGCTTAAATAAATATTGACGACATTTTAAGAATTACATAAATGTTGATTTGTAGTTTAAAAATATTGTTTTGTATTTTAAAAATAACTGCTGATTTAAGATTTGAGAAAGAAATGAGATTTCAAAATTCATATTTATATGAAGTTTAATTTTATTAACTTTACTCATTTAACTTTTAATAATAACTCAAATCTTACATAAGACGTTTCATTTGTACTGTGTCATGCAGCCAAGTAAATAGGAATACTTGAATCGAACGTAGGCAGTCGGCAAGGCACCATAGCCGAATACGAATATTGAAAAAGATGCCGAATACCAAACGAATATTCGGCGGATCTTTAATATAGATTAATAATATAATACATCATATAAGAACTAAATATAAAACACCATATATACAATCGTATATATGGAATTAAAAAATCAATATTAATTCAAAAATATATTATAAACTTAATAATAATAAAAAGAAAATAAATGTCAAGAAATTCATAATTAAAAGTAAACATTTTATTTTGTGTATTGAATGCAAAATATAAATAAAACTTAAAGCCGTACTATGGTACTAAAAACAATTTCAATACGTTACTATAAACGCGGCGGTAGTAGGTTCGTTTCCTTAACTATTTATATATTTGTGTATTTTACGAGTTGAGCGTAACTCAACGCCGCATTTAGTTTTTCAGAGAAACCAAAACTGGTAACAAAAAATATTGACCTTATTTACACAATATTATATTATACAAGAGAATGAATTTTACATTTTTAAATGTAAATTAAATATTTTATATAAATTATTATAAAAATACACTTAAAAATATAAAAAATCCTTATTTTATTAATAACATTTTAACTCATACATTTTTTACAAATTATTTTTTTCCATAAATTTCATTAGTTTTCTTTGAAAATGAAATTAACACCTTTTTCTACCAATTGCCATAAAACTAAAATTAAACTCTCCATATAGATAGAAAGGCGAAGAGGGGACTTTACTCGAGCGCGGTAGATTAAGATACTGGGGATTCCTTGTCCTCGGTTACGTACTTCTACCAAATATGAGCTTCATATGTATGTATGGCCGCTCGTCTAGGATAAAGGATCAGATTAGTAAAAAACAAAATTGATCATCTGACATTCTCGAGCGCATCAGATTATGGTAGGGTAAGTTAGTTACATGCTCAATCGTGTATATTCCACTAATCTGACAATTTGAGTGTGACGTAAAAAAGGGGGAGGCCTACAAAGTTGTAAAAAAAGTAGCCATCTCTTCCAGACTGGAAGAGACGACTACTTAGCCATAAGACCACTTTTTTGTACATTCTTTTCTTTTCTGTTTTGTGTATTTTTATTTAAGTGGTGTGCAAATAAAGAAATAAAATAAAATAAATATCTCGCTCTCACATACACATATACTATATCTCCCTTTCTCTCGCACTTTTTCCTCTACACACTCTTTCTTCACCTTGCTGCACGCACACAGCCAATTCTCTCTCTCTCTCTCTCCCACCGTCTACGTCATCCGTAGTAGTGCGTGAGTGACTGTTCTCCGTGCACCTCCGCCATGTGTCTCTTCACGTCAGTCTTCTTCCTGTAGCTGGCGCCGCATATAGGACAGTCCGCTTGACAGTTCCTTTTTTTATGTACCTGATGGTAATAAAAGATAAATATATTCAGGATGGAAGTGTTTCCTTTTACAGCAGCAGCATATAGGAAAAAATATTTCAACAGTTTAGACGTAGGATTTTTGTTTCATTTCACGGTTTTTATCCACACTGTATTACGTGTGCACTACATTGCTTGTTTAGTGTGTGTGTGCGTCATTCTTAACAAATGGCGGTTTATTTTACAACGACAATTTAACTATTTATTTTGTTTGAAAAAATAACTTTATAATTTTTGGCAAAATCTTTTTTTATTTTGTAAGTAGTGATGAAAAAACACTCAGTATATGTCTCTGCCTACAGCAGAGTGTTAAACATAGAGAACCTAGAGTTAAGACTGTTCCCCACGCACCGCCGAACTCTGAATGCGTGAGTGTTTGTTGGCGTTGATTTTATATCTTTTTTACGTTTACTTTATTCCCTCTTCCTTACCTCCCACATGTGATCCCATCTCTCTTTAATACTGTTAAACAGCAATCTGCAAATCTGACATCTAAAGTGCATGTTACTCTTTTTAAAATGTTTTCTGTAAGCGGATTGTGAGTAAAATTTTTTTTTACATTTCTCACACTCAATTGGTTTCATCGTTTCATGTAACTAAAAAAAATAACAAATAAAAACAAAATATTACATAAAATAAATATAACATTTTGATATTTCACGGGAACAAAATAAATTCTATCTACTCTACAAAATACAAATAATCCATAAAAACTTTTTATTTAAAATTAACGAAACTCGGCTTGAAACTCAGCTATTCATTCGGTTTAAACGCGGGTAAAACACTCACTTCTAAATGTTTAATCAAATACGGCTTATACTGGAACTTCTTCCCACAAACATCACATATTAAGACGTGCAGATTGTGCACTTTCTTGTGTTTGGAGAAGTTTGAGGAGTCGCTGAAGGCTTTGTCGCACATTTCACATTTGTATACAGGAAGGGACGCATGGTCTCTCAGATGGCGTTTATATCTGGAATAAATAATGAAATTAGCCTGGAAATATGTTATTTTGGAGTTCAAGTTGATTTTTTTAGATTAAACAGCAAGAAAAAATTGAAGACATTCTGAAGATACAATAAATAAAAAAAAAACACTGGTTCCCGCCATTTTTCAAGCAAGCAAAATTAACGTATGTGACGAAGAAATTCGGTACATTTTAAGGATTTATTACAAAAAAGGTAAAAATGCGACGACCTCCGCGAATAAAATTAGTGCGGTTTACGGACCTAATGGGTATAAATTCAAATTCAAAATATTCTTTATTCAAATAGGAAATTATTATAAGCACTTTTGAATCGTAGAATGAACATATGAACAAAAAGCTACCACCGGTTCGGAAGGCAGTTCTGCTGAGAAGAGCAAATTGAATTTGGAACCGTTTGGACGCTAAGCAAAAGGCACGGGTTCAAATCCCGCGACGTTCAATGTTTTCAAAACAAGTATTTTTCTACTCCCCTTTTTTATTTTATCACTCACCTATCGCCAGTTTGGAAACCAGCCCCACATATCTGACACTTTAAATTTCCATAATTTATTTGTTCTGCATAGGCATCGTCGAGGAGATGTTGTATGATGTGCCTTTTAATATCATTTTTTCTAAGAAACTTTTTCTTACATTGTATGCAAGTTTTAGATTTGAATGTGTCTTTCTCTGGATGTTGTATATAAACTGGAATTAAAAAAAAGTATAATATATCATGTATACATCTATCTACACTTATACAAATAATAAAAATGTAAAAATGGCGCGTCTGTACATTGAATATGTTTACAAAATAATAATATGTTTAGAAACAGTAGTAGAGCCCAAATTCACAAAAAACAAAAAATTATTTCATCACTCGTTCGTTCGATGTGCCCAAACCAGCTGAGCACGATCTTCTTCATTCTCACCGTGACATACTGGCTAGTAGTTGCCATTCTGTGTATCTCTTCATTGCGGATTCGATCAGCTAAACTGACTCCGCATATCCTACGAAGAGATCGCACTCTACGGCATTCATCTTTCTTTCATTCTTCTTCTGTAATACCACGTTTCGCTGCCATATAACAACGTCGGAACCAACACTGCATTGTGTACGGCCAAACGCGCAGCTATGCTCACGTTTCGCCGTCTCATCAATGCAGCTCCGTTAACTCTGTTACCGGCAGTAATACGCCTTTCCACATCCATCCCGTATCTTCCATCTCTACTGAACATACTTCCACTCATTCACTTGTTCTAATATCTTAACATTCACACAATACATTGCATTCCGCCCTCTCTTCATTTCTTAATACCAGAACCTTTGTCTTGCTCGCATTCAGGCTAAGACCATAATTTTCACACCCTTCTTTCAAAGTGGTGACTAACGCCTGCCACTCGCATTCTGATGATGCAATGAGCACTGCATCATGTGCAGTTTAAATTAATAATAATTAAGTAAATAAAAAAAAAAATGATATGTAAGTAATGTAAAAGTTATGTAAAAGTAATGGCTATTGAATAGTGAACTATTCAATAGCCATTACTTTTACTGAAGTGAACTGAAGTGAACTTCAGTTACCTCGCTCTGGTGACAAGACAAAAACAAAAATCTGCTTATTCTCGAAAATTGAGCGAAGAGCGCAGTGTTTTAAAACTAGGTTCTTTCCTACCTAAAAACATGAAATAAAAAAGCAACTCACGAATCATGTTCTTCAAAAACGGTTTCCCATCCACATCAACTGCGCTAACACGATCTTGCCCTTTCCCCTGCACCACTAAGTGTTTCTCCCAATGCGTGAAAAACTCGGAAACAACTAAAATTTCCTGACAAATCTTGCATTGAAACTTTCTAATACTTTTCCCTGTCGTACTTTCATTACGGATCGAATGTACACTCATATAATTATATTTAATATGCACATTGACATGGCAACACAGTAGTTCAACATTCGGGAATTCCGCAAGACACTGCGGGCACGCGTTACTGTTGTAACCGTGCAAAACAAAATGGTTGAGATACTCTTTAGAAGACTGATACACACGCTTGCATTTCGAGCAACGGTATGAATATTTATCGTCATGTATCATTTTCATATATTTCGCGCCGACGTATTTTTGATATTGGCTTATGTTGACTTCGTATTTTTTTGGCACTTTTTCGGGTTTGCTGAAAAGAGTAACGTTTGTGATGTGAAAACGTCTTACAAATAGATGAACGCCGGTTGCACGCACGTCCCGCCTCTCGAGAGCGCGGTAGAAGCGATAAAGAGACGCCATCGGCCGAAGCATGCGGCTTGTTCTCTTCTCTCTCTCTTCCACTTCATCGGCGAATATTTCCGATAAACACGTCAACGTCCCAATACATTTTTGAACATTACCTAATGATTGTACCAAAATTGGTGATGCTCATAATATTAATACCAGGAATAGTAAGCCTATCTTAGTGTAAATCTCGCTCCAATCTGTTTCAAACGTATCATTGTCTTATTTTTTAAGCGGGACTTATTTTAAAATTGATTTTAAAAAATAAGTCCCGCTGAATTTCTTGCGCTCTCTGTTCTGTTGCTACAACACCCACAAATGAATAGTGACAGCCAAGACCGCTATGAGGCCTCTTCTGATGGTCTTACACACACACACACACATGCGTGCGTTGCCGGCCGCCAAGGTAAAGTTTTCTACAGAATTCTGGAGGCATTACGTCAGAGTTTACGGAACTCATTTTCTCGAGTGCACACCCTTGTGCCCATGCGCCATGACTGGCTCCTAATTTAACATTATTTTTTTATCTTAAATTAATAGCTACTTCCGATAATTATTTTCATTGAATACAAAATAGAAGCAGTTGACTTTTTATACGAGCGTTTATAGGAATCATAAATTTATTGAGAAGCCAAGAAATCATTATTTAGTAATATTTTTATAAGAAATAAAAATCTCGCTCTGGCACCAAGGCAAAAGCCTGGCGTTGAGTTCCGTCACTCAACACACAATGCCTCGAAAAAATCGGTGGAAAGTGGGGAACGGAGTGTCTTAATACTACCCTCCTATGTGCTGCATGATACAGCATGAAGCTAATCTGATTTTTTATTTTTTTGATAAATTAATTTGGTTAAAATTGTAGAACAATGATCGAAGCTACTAACTTTTCAATAATCAAAAGAACAAACATATGAGATAATACCTCTAATCAAATTCAGAATTAATTACCTTTTTTCCCCGCAATTGTTGTCGTAATAAACAATCGAAACCACAAAAACCTTTCACTTCACTTTATAAACAAAAGACAAAACAGTTCGTGTTTAACGGTCGTGGTGGTGGTGAAAAGAGAGAGATGTGTAGAAGCCGAACGCTTAGGCCGATCAGGCCTATATATCGTTTGTATCGCGTTCTCGCTCGCACGCTCGGCTCAAGTGGAACGCGACAATGCATACGTGCGAGTCGGCGTTGATCGATTTATAAGACGTAGGTATGTATTCTATTTATTGACTACAAATTAAACTATACACAAAGAGATGAGAAGGGCATTGTTATTAATTGCTTAGATTGGTCAAGACACTCCGGTCAGTTCACTTTGGGTTGAGGGGCTCGTCTGTGAGTCTTCATCTTACCAGAGCGTGGAAATGATAATTTATTTTTTCGAGTTAGAATCTAAACATTATGTGTATTTGAATAAATTTATGACAGTAAATAGGGAATGAGAAACCACCGATTTTGGTAATATAAACAATATTTTTCTTAACATACATAACATTTCCAAAATGTATTGAGATGTCAATATATTTACATACAATACACGTCCACACAATATAATAATATATGCATACAGTAGGGTAGGCAGAGGGAACCTAGTATTAAGCTCGCTTCACCTCGACATCAGAGCAGAGAAATTTAAATAAATATTTTATTTCCTCGGGTGGGGATCGAACCCACAAATGTATGGATTGTCAACTATCTTTAGGGCCTAAATTATATATTGCCCGAAGCTCGCTTTTGCAAGACAAAGACTGATTGAACACTCGCGTGCAGCTGATTCGACTCACGTATACAAAATAGACAAAGTGTGTTTTTAGTTAAACATTTTAAAAAGTATATAAAATGTTTTTTTTTTATTAAAGCCTATTTTTTTAACTTTAAATTAATACATATATCATTTTAATCCAATCACAACTTTTGAAAATATCGTGGTACGAACGTAAGTACGTAAAATTTACACCTTGCAGAAGAAGACGCGGGCCGCGCGGAAGGAGAGGCTGTGGGCAGTGCCTTTTTGACAATATCATTGCCTCTTCGGCATCAAATGATAAGGATGCTTTGCTTACAGGGGTTTATATAGGGGGTTGCATAGCGCAACTCGTACTGCAAAGAGTAACTTTTACACATCTTTTTGCTTTTAGCTACTAAAAAAGCTAGGCCTTTCTCACGTCAGTTAATTTTTTTTTAATTGCGAAAGCTACTGAGCTAAGTTTATACCCCAATATATCAATATGAGATCCCTGCTGTAATTTGGAATCCATAGGGATATCGAGAAATATCGTAAAACCAGCTGGTTCCACGGCTTCACTTTGTAATTTGACTTCAATTGGCAAAAAAAAATCTATATTATATACAATTTTTGTCTTTAACAATTAGAGTTTTGGGGATTTTGGGTTCTATTACTTTGATAAATGCCCCCAATAATATTCTTTCTCAGATATCTTCTAAGTACAGACATCGATCAGTTACATTATTATTATATGAACAAAGGTAAGAACTTTCACAGAATGGAGGCATTATGGTTATTTTACTTAACTGTGAGGCCAGTCGTGGCGCATGCGCACAAGCGTGAGACTATAGACGCGGAAAGTTGCGAAAAAAGGAAATTAATTATTTTATATTTTTATTTCTTCGCTCCGGAAATCGCCTGTAAATGGGTAAGGTAATAAAACTAGGTTCCCTCTGCCTACCCGGCTACATTTGGAATACAGTATGAAGCTAAAAACATAAATAACAATGACGGTAATATTTGTGTAAAAAGGACATATAACGCTAAATAGTATCAAAAACAAGCTAAAGCGCTAACACAACGACTTGACGCAGATTTTTTTTAGTAAATGAAAACTACATTCCAAAATCATCATCTTGACCAAACGGTAAACAGTACTGGAAGTGAGCGAAGCCGCGGGCATAGCCATATAAATAATTATTAGTTATATAAATATTTTTACTAGGATGTTTCAAAATAAAGGACAATTCAAAAGTGCTATATGCTTTGTGCTGCAGTTGTATAAGCATAGTGAAAGTAGTGTAAAGATAAGAAATATATTATTTTCGAGTAATCGCCTGATGAGCGCCGGAAATAAACGCCGCGTTTGTCTTGATACCAGAGCGAGGAAATGAAAATTCGTTACATAAGTATCAACCAAATTCGCAATCGTCAATTTAGATTATCTATTACCTTTTACTACTATCATCTTCTTCCATATTGTTTAAACTAAAATCAGTATCCATCGTATTATTTTCAATTATATTATAATAAGCTTCATCTACTTCATATTTAATTGGCAAATCCACTTCTTCTGCTTGTAATTCTAAATTTAATTCGTCATTAACTCCGTTAAACAAATTTATATTATCATCATTGTCTTCCTCAACTTCTTCTGTTTCAATACCTACAGCGACAATATCTAGAAAATCCACTGGTTCCTCTTTTATATTAATCAAATCCAAATCGGCCATTCTCTTTATTTCCGAATCATTTTCTGTCGTAATTTCAGATTTTCTTTTTACTTTATAAGCATTAGTTTCAGTATCATTATTAATTTCAATTTCGATTTCTTGTTTAATATTTTTAATGGGCGTTGTATCGTCTTTATTATTTGAGATAGATGGGGGGTTCTTAGTGGCAATACTTTCTGGTTTCCGTTTATTGCCTGATTTATTATTGCTTTCAAGTTTAGTATCTGAATTTGGTATATCTAAAATATGTGATTAAATATTATTCAAAATCTTAATATATTCTAAAAGTTCTACTTAATATTTGAATTCAAATAGTTGTAAAGCCGGACACGATATACGCATGCAGTGTTTGCTTTCAAACGGCTATACATTATTGTTTCTACATTGTGCTCGTATTATAACTTATTCAAAATGTAATAGGCACTAGCAAACCAGATCAAATAAATAAATAAATAAATATTTGATTATAAATATGTATAAATAGCGAATTTAATTCAATGTCCATTTTTTAAGAAAACTTCAATAATTAATTTAGTGGAGTTTTCTATAATTCTAAATATATATACTGTTTTGTTCATTTATATATTTTTTTTATAAATATACAAAAAAAATTAATCATTCAAGTTTAAATTATTTTATAAGATAAAATTGATGCAGTTTAGGAAAAGATGCAATAATACTAATACTAATGATATACTAACTACTTACCCAATATTTCTTTTCGAATAAACTTTTTATTATTTTTCAATTTCTTTAATAAGGTCTTAGGCACGATTACCTGAAAGTAAGAAAGAGCTTACGTTATAGACACATTTCTTGTCCCATCTTATTAGAGTGAGGAAATGACAATAATTAATCGTATTACTACCCCGAATGAGGATTGAACCCACTACAATCGCTTATTTAAAATTCAAATTCTAAGTGAAACAACAGACATTGCATATTGACTGCCAAATTTGAAACCGCGCTCTTTCTTGCAGGGATCAAAGTGAGAACAGCTAAATAATTAATTCCCTCAGTGTGAAGCGAACCCACATCCTTGGATTGTGGACTCGTGTTTTTATTGGAAAATGTTTTTTTTTTGTACAATTGTAGTTTTAAATTTATTTAAGCATTCGAACTAAAGCTTTGAGACTCTTCTTGAATCCATAATACATTCAAAATGTTGAAAAACGATGAAAATTTTACACACAATAATAAAAACAAAAAAGGACTAACCTTTTCAAAAATAGTCCTCGTGAACCTCTTCTTGTGAGCGTTATAATTATGTTGCTTTTCCAACTTCTTGTCTAAAATATATAGATCATCCTTGCAGAGTAAACACTTATACACTGCAGTGTAACTTTTCGAATGACTTAGCAAGTGATCTTGCTCCATGCACTCTTTTTTTAACACTTTCTTGCAAATCCGGCATTCAAAATTATTTGGCGAAACCCAGTAATGAATCATAATATTATGTTTATTTTGGAACCTTCTAGAACAAAATTTACATACGTGGCTTCCTGGTCTTTCGCTACACTCGTGCAAAGAAGAATGATTGACAATCCCATCGCATTTCCTACATTTCTTAGTGGACCAGAATATCGGGACATCAGATCTAACCGAGTGTAGACCTATCAAGTGCCTTTGTATATCCTCTTCCCTAAAATATTTGTATGGACAGACAGGGCATTTATATTGTGTATTCATATTCTCGGATTGGACGAAGTTAGTTTTGTTTTCTTCGCATGTGCCCTCATGTATAGACATTAGTAGGCAAGTTTCAAAGTAACGGTTACAACCATTGCATTTGAATATAACATCGTTATGGCATTTAAATCCTTTGCCGCATCTCCAGCAGTCCGAATCTATACTCAAGAGCTGTTTATCCGCTTTTCTACCAAGATGCCCTATAACATAGCTCAGATGTTCCTCGCTAATAAACGAGAAATTCATATCCGTATGGTCTTGGAGGTGTTCCCGAAAGTCATGCAAATGCCAAAATCCCAACTTGCATTTGCTGCATATGTACATTAACGGCGGCCCACGGACTATAGGAAACGCGATCTGCCACATTTTCCATTTTTTTAAAGCTTCTTGGATATCTATATCTATTTCACAGTTATTTAATACACACCTTCCATCCTTAGCATAATAATTCCTTAGGCGCATTTCTAATAATTTGTCAGCATAATGAGTTGTTTGTCTACAAACTAATTCAAATTCATCACAAATCATTTTGTCTGGTATTCTGTAGGTAAGTATCGTTTTGGTAGATTTAGCTAAAGTTGTAACCAATTCTACTCTAATATCAGTTTTCTTTATTGGAGTGAGCAGTTCAACATTACCATCATCATCATCATCAGAACCAAATGACTTTTTTTCGTCTCTTATTGCTAAACTCTCTTCAACATCTGAAATATCTACTGCTTCTTCTTTTTGTATAGAGAAATCTTCATCTTCTGTTTCTTTCTGTTTATTTGTACTTTCTACGGCATCAGATTTCTCCATCTTAATAGAAATAAAATCATTAACTACTGAATAATCATCTTTTTTTGTTTCTTTCTCTTCATTTGGCACGAAATCATACTGTTCATCATTATTATCATAATCATCATCACAATTCTCAATTTCAACTTTGACTGAAATTTGAAAATCTGTTTCATTGTTCAAATTACTTGCACTCAGTTTCTTTAGTATTGACTGAGCTTTTATGTTTGCCAGCTCAAGTTCAATCTCTTGCTGAAATATAATTTTATTATTTATATGTTAGTAAAACAATAGTATTTTTGGTGCATTTGCCCATGCACTGCTCAATTTTCGAGACATTTATTTTATAGTGTAGTGAGGTATTCAAAATTATTCATCCTGCCAAGTGAGAATTGAACCTACAACTGTCAAGTTGGCAGCATCCCTGCCAACTGGATAGTTTCAGGTTCAATTCCTGTTCTAGATTGATGCTGTGCCACTATATATTATTGTAAGAACTTTAAATTGTTTGTAAAAATATGACAGGGCATGGCACAAATTGGAGTAAGAAAAATAATTTTTCATTCATCAATCAGTCTCAACAGAGATGTTAGCCGAGAGGACAAGCCGAAAGCAGTCAGACTTTCATTACATTACATTACAATTTCAAGTTCCTGTCTCGTAGACACCCATCACTGTTAAGTATTATTGTAATATGGAATTTGGGTGGTGATTACTTTGGCAGTTATGAAGTAAATAAGGTGCAAAAAATAGTCTTGTCTTGATAAATTATAAAACTCTATTTTGTAATATTTTCTTGGGAATGACATTATCCATTGCCAGACACTAAGCATGGTTTTGACCCTCTGCTTGGTATTTGCCACTAACATGTTTGTAGGCCCTTATAGCTTATAAGTTTTAGGGCGTCTGGCAGGGGCTTAAAAGCATGCTATGTGTCTGGCAATTGATAAAGTTATTTCTTATATTATTCTCAAGAAAATATATATTGGCTATATATCATGTTAATATTGTTTCAATTTAATCCACTGAACTTGCAATCAAAGTTGCCTTTGTCACTTTGAATTGTAGGTACCATACATAACAATATAGTTAGTTTTATTTATTTGATTTTTAGTTAGAAGCTAAGCCTTGCTATAGAAGTCATTTAAATATTTCTACTATAATATTAGTTATCTATTTTTTTATGTACTCTCTTCTAAGGGTTTATTGATACTATAATATTTTGTTTTCCTTTTATTTTATTTTAAAAAAGGTTGGGAAAAGTTGCAGATGAAAAGAAATTACTTGGTACAAAAGCAAGTTTTACAAACTTTAATAACAATATGTTAAACAATATTTTTTAAGACATATAATAAATTTATATAAAAGTGATTGGTTTTAGTGATTTAGATTACAAATCAGCTCTAAAGATTCTTTAGGAACTCCTTTTTTGTTCATCATATTTTGTTGTTAATTAAATATTCACAAATTAAAATATATACTTTACCTTTAACATCTTACTTCTATATATATTTGTACTTGCAATAAATATATATATTTACTTTAATATTATTAGAATATTATAGTTCTTTAAATATATATATAAAGAGGTTATATCTAAAAATACTACTTTCTTTAAAATAATCCATTAAATTATTGAAATTAACTCCCTTACAAGTTTATTTCATGATAATAAAAGAAAATAAATCCAAATACAATAGCAAATATAATAAAGTAACCTAAATTACAAAGATGGTTGATGAAAATAAAATCTACCCACCTGTTCAATATCAAAGATAAAGTTTACAACAGATAAGAGCGGTAATATGCATAAAATTAAATGATATAACATAAAACAATCTTTTTATCTAAAATAAAATGTAATAGTAACTGTTCTAACTTAATTATTCTAATATTTCACAAAATGGTGATACCTGCATAAGAGCAATATTCTCATCATCCGAATCTGAATACTTGCGCGGTACTAATTTAGATTTTCTATTTCGTTTCTTATTATTTTTATCCATTTTGTTTTTTATACTATATAATATACGTAAAAAAACATTTGAAAGTTAAAAAGTCTCCTCAATAAATTATGAAACTTGATATTCCACGAACAATCTACTTTGTCAAATTTTATACAGCGAGTTATAAACGTTTTTTAAGATGCTCTAAGTTTATTTGCTATCTCTTTCTAGTATATTGAATGAATGGCACGTAAAAGTGTATTAAAAGATAGAAAAATGACGTCTTTATTTAGTCGATTATATTTGACTGGAGTCGGGTAGTTAGTGAGAGCAAATGTGCTGTTCAGAAACAATCAAATTAAACAATATTTTTTAAATTTATTTTAATTCTACTTAAATTGTTTTTATGGACCATCCAATTATAAAAAAAATATTTAAAATATATTATATCTTTAAATAAAAAGTAATAAAAAATATTTTATTTTGTAATAAAAGGCTGCATAACATGATGCCTTAGTCGCATTCTCTAAAATGTCAAACATACACATATATGTTCTTATTTCTATTTTCTAGTATATGTCATGCAGGGCGTGAAATAACTTTAAAAGTTGGTATCGTTACGCCGGGTATCGATACTTGAAAAATAGCGTTACCATGTTTACCTTTATATTTAGATATTTTACCGTTAACATGAAATACACGGTATCATTAGGTATCTTTAAAATAGTATCGTTATAAGCTAGTTTTGTTACCGTCGCTGTCTTATTTTCTTTTGCTATTCCGAATTTTGATTGTTTTTGTGAATATAGGTATATCGTTGGTTTTACAATGGTTAAGTATTTAATTTTTTAAAATTTAAACGAGTAACTTTAATAAAATTATTATCATTATTTAAAAATATTTTGTGAAACTTTCTTTGTTTCTTTTTCTTTTAGCTTCACGTTGTATCCCGCACACAGCAGAGTAGGGAGGGAATCTAGTGTTAAGACATTCCGTTCCCCACTTTATGCCGATTTCTGGAGGCATTGCATGTTGAGTGGCAAAACTCAACACCACGCTTTGCCTCGACATCAGAGCGAAGAAAGGGAAATATAAACGTAAATAAATATTTCACTTCGAGTGGAGATCCAACCCACAACCGTCGCGTTACAGTCACACCGTTGGGTCGCTGCGCCAAAACGGCAACGTCGCATAAAGGTAACAAAATAAAAGGATGATTTATACCGCTACTTTCGACCAAATATCGCTACCAAATTGTAACGATATTTAAGTATCTATATGGAATAACCGGTAATTAACGTTAATATATAGTAATAGTATCGAAAGAGTCTATGGTATCGATACCATCGATTGTTTTGGACTATCGATTGTATGCTAATTCGCGATAGTATTGAGTATGATTCTTAAGCATAGTTACTAGATGTAATGAAAAGAAGAAAAAATATTTACGTTTCATTTCTTTTGTTTAATATTTTGGTGAAAAGAAGAAATACTTAATATGGCGTATCAAGGTGAGTTACTATATGCTAAATTTTCTTTTTCTTTTTCTAACAACCGAGACTAAAATAGAAGTAAGGAAAGTACTTCAACTAAGATATTTCTAATACTATGATGATTGATTACTATACACGAACATAGTAAACAATACTATCGCAACTTAGCATGCGATGGATAGTTCACAACAATCGATAGTATCGATACTGTCGATACTATCGTTTCCTACAAATTCAATAGTACTATCGATAGTATCGATACCCCTCTGACTGGGAGATACGATACTATCGATAATATCGATAGTATTGCATTTGTCCGATAGTATTGTACCCTTTTGAACTATCGATAGTTTCGATACTATCTATTTAATCGATAATATCGATAGTCCTTCTTTGGGACAACTATCGATAGAATATAGATATCCTATCGATAGTCCACTATCGATTGGCAACACTACCCTGATGTTATGTTCCTTGATGTCAAATAAAACTTAACGTAACCTAAAAATACAAAATTAAAACATACGATTTGTAATTTGTAAATAAACTTAAAAGAAAACCAAAATGAACGTATTTATACACATTTTTTTTAAATCGTAACTTATAGAAAGTTCTCTCACATTTTCTGAGATCCTATTGTAAAAAAGCAAACGACTTTGATTTACATCCATGAAAGGAAAATCTTGTAATTTCGTATTTTATGGCTCAAAATAAGAATAATATTTAAATCAAGAAGAATTAGTTAAATTTCATGTGATGGATATTGCTAATGCTAGAGAATATAAAGAAGCAGTGTCTAAGCTCTTTTATCAGTGGGAATATGAGGAAACTATTGATAATTATGGAGCCAATGTAAGAAAATTGTTAGGTTTGCCTGATAAGTTGGTTGTAACTGACTGATTTATTTATATTTAATAAATGTACATATTAGATTGTATGTTGTTTATTTTTGTGTATTTCGTATTTAGTATGAACATGATGTATAACAGTATTATGTCTCTTGAGGCTTTTGTGTTGTAGTGGAATAGCATTTGACTAAGCTATTTTCATTTCTCCATGTTTTCAACAATTTCAATTCATTTTTCACTTCTATATTTTGAAAAATTTTGCTTAACATTTAGTGTGGGTTTTATTTTAATAGGTACACAAATAAAAAAGTTATATCAATGTAAAGTAACTAAAATTTGGTTTGACTATGGTGCTTTGAAATAAGTGTTTTATTTAATCAACTAAAATTTTACTTTTCAGTATAAAGATATTACTTTTAAAATATATAAAATATTATATTGAAATCACAGACAGACTTCAATTTTATTTATCTTTACATATACAAAATTGTTAAACAAAATATAATGAAAAAAGAAAATCATATAATTTTTCAAAAATTCCTTAATACAATTGGTTCTATAAGCATGAGGTAAACTCATATTGGAGAATCCTAAATTAACAAATTTAGGTGACTTGGTATCAACATACAATCTCTTTTTTTATCATTATCAACTCTAAATAACAACATACTTTAAATTGATATAACTTATTTATTAATGAACAGATTATGATAAAACTCTATATATTAATGGAAGCTTGCCAGAGTCCGATAGTGAAAATAGTATTTAAATAGTTTAAGTCAATTCTAAGACTAGCCTGAACAAACACACAGAAAAACAGACCATTTTTTTAAAAAATCATTTTTTTTTTAATTCTACTCCATTGATAAATGTCCTCAGTAATATTTTTTCTGATATATCTTCCAAATACAGACACTGATCAGTTACGATTTTATTATAAGTATAGATCAATATAATATAAGAACTAAATCTTTTCAAACATTAATTAAATCACCAGGTCGTATATATGGAATAAAAAAATCTATATTAATTCAAAATTATATTATTATAAACTTAATAATAATAAAATAACACAAATGTCAATAAATTTATAATTAAAAGTAAACATTTTTATTTTGTATATAGAATGCAACATGTAAAAAAAAAAATTAAAACCATAGTACTAAAAACAATAAAATTAAACTTATATTACAATATTTATCAGCGCGAATACAAAAACGGGAGCTTTAATATTTTATTTATGTAGTCAGTTGACTCGTGGCGTTGTGATGTAGTAGTAGTGTAGTACTTTCAATTCTACTATTTTATGTGATTATTATAATTTTATTTAACTAAGAAATATTAATTTGTGTTTTTAAATATTACGTTGAATTTAGAAATAAAATAATAGTGCATAAATACACTATATCTTCGCTTTATTCTCCATTATAGTGGTTTTGCAAATACATTCATGTCCACACAACTACGCAACATTCGACCGATGTCAACGTCTAGCCGCCTCTCCTCGACCTCTTTAAACACATTTGTCTCATACTGTTCCTTGCAAGATAAACCGTAAGAGGACATGACTGTTCTCTATTTCTCTCTCATATATATGCCTATACTATACCTCTATATCCACTATATCACTATCTCGCTCTCCCACACACATATACTATATCTCCCTCTCTCTCGCACTTTTTCCTCTACACACTTTCTTCACCTTGCTGCACGCACACACCCAATATATATCTCTCTCTCTCCCACCGTCTCCGTCATCCGTAGTAGTGCGTGAGTGACTGTTCTCCGTGCACCTCCGCCATGTGTCTCTTCACGTCAGTCTTCTTCCTGTAGCTGGCGCCGCATATAGGACAGCCCGCTTGACAGTTCCTTTTTTTATGTACCTGATGATAATAAAAGATAAATATATACGGGGTGGAAGCGTCTCCTTTTACGGGAGCAGCATACAGGAAAAAATATTTCAACAGTATAGACGTAGGATTTTTTTCACACGGTTTTTATCCACACTGTATTACGTGTGACGCAGTTACGCATAGATACCAATAACGTAAACACCTACTACTACACAAATACTAGTAAAGGTTAAACAACTTTGAACTTTATCGTCAATACCTACGATTTGATTTCGTGAATGAGGCGGTGCGATATTGTCACTATGATATTTTAGTGTCTGTGTGCGTCATTCTTAACAAATGGCGTTTTATTTTACAACGACAATTTTATTTATTTTGTTAGAAACAATCATTTTTTCATTAATGGCAAAATCTTTTTTATTTTATCGTAAGTAGTGATGACAAAAACACTCTATATGTCTCTGCCTATAGCATGGTGTTAAACAGAGGAAACCTAGAGTAAAGACTCTGTTTCCCATGCACCGCCGAACTCTGAATGCATGAGTGTTTTTTGGCGTTGATTTTATATTTTGTTTACGTGTACTTTATTCCGTCTGCGTACCGCGTTAATGCGGATACAGCGTGAAGCCGTAACCCTCTCCTTACCTCTCACAGGTGATCCGATCTCTCTTTAATACTGTTAAACGGGAATCTGCAAATCGGACATGTAAAGCGCGTAAGCTTTTTGAAATGTTTTTTGTAAGCCGATTGTGTATAAAATTTTTTCTTACATTTCTCACAATTAATCTGTTTCATGGTTTCATGTAACTAAAAAAATACAAATAAAAACAATATAATCGATGTTTTTTTAATTGAATAAAAAAAATATGAAAAAAAATAAAACAACATTTAATTTAATTTTTAATATTTGAAAAAAAAAAAAACACTCACATTTAAATGTTTAATCAAACACGTCTTATTCTTGAACTTCTTCCCACAAACATCACATATTAAGACGTGCAGATTGTGCACTTTCTTGTGTTTGGAGAAGTTTGAGGAGTCGCTGAAAGTTTTGTCGCAAATTTCACATTTGTATACAGGAAGAGACGCGTGGTCTCTCACATGGCGTTTATATCTGGAATAAATAATGAAACTTGCCTGAAAATATGCTATTTTGAAGTTAAAGTTAATATTTTTAGGTTAAACTGCAAAAAAGTTGTGGATGGGTATATATCTTTTTTTTTATAAATGACATATCATTTGGATAAAAATGTATTAAGAAAAAAATGTATATAAGAAAAGAATATTTTTTTTATTTTGATTACATTTCATAACTCTAATTGATTTGGTGTAATATACATATTATTTACGACCGTACTGTAAGGTAGCTTGATATTTCGGCATTCGGTGATCGGTACTTTCAACGTCTCTTGATGAGAACGTATGGCTTAGTGGTCAGATCGCTTGGACGGTAAACACGTGGTGCGGTTTCAATTCTCGCGACGTTCAACGTTAAGATTTTTCTACTCCCCTTTTACGCACCTATCCTCAGTTTGGAATCCAGCCCCACATATCTGACACGTTAAATTTCCATAATTCATTAGTTCTGCATAGGCATCGTCGAGGAGATGTTGTATGATGTGCCTTTTAAAATCGTTTATTCTAAGAAACTTTTTCTTACATTGTATGCAAGTTTTGGATTTGAATATGTGTTTTTCTGGTTGTTGCATATAAGCTGGAATTAAAAAAATATATTACATATTAGATCAATAAAAATGCCGGCTGTATAATGTATGTACGTATTTACGAGTATACTTTAAATGGTGCTTGGATAAATAAAATAAAAAGTTACATACTAAAAAAAACATATAAATATAACTATTATGGTGTAAATAGATTAAATGTATATACCAGAAATGAGAATAAAATTTTATAAAATTCGGCTTTACCAGCGTACAGCTGTATAAGCCGAATATCTTAACATCAACTTTTAAATTTCAATTTACAACATGAAAAATTTAATAACTGCGCTGTTTGACCATAAAGGAAGTTGTGGGTTCAATTTCGATTCGGGTGATGATTTTTTTCCATTTCCTCGCTCTGGTAACAAGACCAATACGCAATGCATCAAAAATTCAGCGTAAAGTTGAGTGTCATAACTACCTATCCTCCTAAAAATTTGAAATAAAAAAAGCAACTCACTAATCATGTCCCTCAAAAACGGCTTCCCATCCATATCAACTGCGCAACCACGCTGTTGAGCTTTCTCCTGCACCATTAAGTGTTTCTCCCAATGCGTGAAAAACTCGGTAACAACTAAAATTTCCTGACAAATCTTGCATTGAAACTTTCTAATACTTTTCTCTGTCGTACTTTCATTATGAATCGAAACTACACTCACATAATTATGTTTAATATGCATATTGACATGGCAATACAGTAGTTCAACATTCGGGAACTCCGCAAGACACTGCGGGCACGCGTTACTGTTGTAACCGTGCAAAACAAAATGGTTGAGATACTCTTTAAAAGACTGATACACACGCTTGCATTTCGAGCAACGGTATGGATATCTATCGTTGTGTATCGTTTTCATATATGTTTTTAGTACTTTTTTGGGTTTGCTGAAAAGAGTAACGTTTGTGACGTAAAAACGTCTTATAAATAGATGAACGCCGGCTGCACGCACGAAAAAGCGCGACTCGTCACGTTCTGCCTCTCGAGTGCGCGGCACGATCGACTGAGAGGCACGATCGGTGTAAGCGTTCGAATTATGACGCATTTATATTTCTTCCACTTCAACTGTTCTGTCTACTGTTTTTTTAAGTGAAGTAAAAGTTGCTATAGCTACAACAATTGCGACAAAAAGGGTGATTGGATTGACAATATATTATCCCGCATTTTTATTCTTTGATTCTTAAAAGCAACATCGCATCATTCAAACTAGCATCGATCGGCGAGTGCATCAATAACAAGTTATGGTTTGGTTATAGTCGGTTGTTGGATTCAGTTAACTGTGGGACAGTAACGGGTAAATAAGACATTTCTTTTCATTTCTCCGCCCTGGTGTCAAGGCAAGGCAATCGTTGAGATCCGCCACTTAACACGCAATGTCCCCAAAATTCATCGGAATATGGGGAACGGAGTTTTAGTACTAGGTTCCCTCTGTTTACACTGTATCCCGCACACAACAGGGTAAGCTGTGTGCGGGGATAGTGTGAATTGGTTTTTTTAACATTGTATACATTTATGAATTTAATTATTATTTATCACTGAGTTATCATTATTTTGTATAAAACAAAGGAGTAAATTAAAAATTACATTTGTTTCTATAAATTTAAATTTATTTGGTAATTCAAATATTTTACCTTAATGTAAGAATGTGCTATTAATAATTTATTGACAATTAATATTTATGTACATGTATAATTATTAAGATCATGAGGAAATAAGAATAATATTGTAAGATTTATTTTAAGCGTGAAAAAAATTAAATCGATGGTTGTTCCTCTCAGCGTTCCTGAATCGCGATATGCATTCGAGATTGTACGTATTTTTCATATATTTGAGGAATGTCTCGTCATATTTTACGTTTGTGTTAGTCGCCGCAAACAAAAATGAGTACTATATAGCGAGCGAGCTGGTCCAGCAATATACCAATGTTTTGGATACTCGATCCAGAATGTATATACATGGCACTAAGTAGGAACAAATTTAAACATTGTATCAGTAATGAAGCAATTTCGGCTAAACACACGTGTTTTTGATGATTCGACAATAGTAGTAAATTACAAAACTTAGGGCCGTGGATGTTGATGATAATTTGCAAGAGACTGCTACTCGTCCGGCTGCTCTTATGTGGAGAGGACGAACGATTATTCTGCCGGCAAACACAATCATAAATATTAATGGATTACAATTATAACGCATCCACGTTTTAGTCAATGCCTTCAAATGTCATGCAATCAGACCTCGGTTACATTTGACAGGTTTTGTCAGTGTAATATTCGCTTTCTTATACACCGGCACCCAGTAGGGAGATAGAACATTTGGCTTGCTTTGCAAGTGAAGTTGTCATTATATTTTGGCGCTGACAATTTCTGTTACCTCTGGAAACTCGAACCATAGAGTTATAATGATTTCTTCTCGAGATGCCGGCATGGTTGTATTGGTCGATGGTCCTGCTTCTACAGAATGGTAATCCTCTACTTAGGAACACTTCAGCGACATTTATGGTAGAAGTTATCATGTAGCAAGTATCAGTTACTGCCACAGTCATCTTGTGGTGTTTACCTCGATAATGTGCTTTTTCTTGCGCATTCGAATAGACAGTTCAATGTGTTGACGATTGTGCTTTATTTGTACGAATCTAGTCTTCAGTATTGCTATAATACAGCCGGATTCTTGCACTAATAGTTTTGTTACTCGAGATTTCGTAAAACGAAACCATCAAGAGTTAAGATTCCCTACGCTGGCTCAGGCAATGTAGACGTTGGTCATCGAGTTGTGCTCCTGAGTGAAGCAGTTGTACTCCATACATCACTTAAAGGAGTGGATGTTTCTTTACAATCTAGAATACTGGTCAGGGCACCATCTTCTCCTGACAACTGGTGGACACACGCTGGTCTTGGTTCTTCTTCTTGTAAATTACTGTTACCTTCGGTTTGCACAATCAGCAACAGCTTCAAGGTCGTTCACAACGTTTTCAATGTTCAAATTCGTCTCGTATAGGTCACGGCGTTCCATAATCATGTCTTTGTTGTCGTCAAATAATTGCAAAAAATTATTTTGATCAACAATCTCCGACATTTCGTTGCGAAAGTGTACATAAAGTAGAACCATTTCTCGTTTATAATTAATAGTTTCATTAATATTGTAGCCTCTGTATCGTATGACTCGTCCGACCTGTCGTCGGCGATATTCTTTAGGTGCTCGCGAAGTTCTAGATTCAGGTACACCTTCCAAATCTTCATCGTCATCCACGTGCACGTCGTCTTCTTCATCAACGAAATCATTACCGTGAGCATACCACGAAGCAAACTCAGCCAAATAAACTTGTTCTAAGGACGCGGGCCGTTCTTCATATCGCTGTATGACGTTTATGGTCCAAACATCAGTACTGTCTCCATCGACACCTTCTTGTTCTATTTTTTGACGACGCTTGCGGCGGCACTGTCTTTCTGTCGGCCACACCGTCGGGATGTACACAACTTGACAACTTGTCTCACTCATTGGTTGGCGTAGTAGATACCATGCTGCTTCTTGCGCTGACATCTCAACTGCACTAAGCAGTTTGATACTCAACGCTTTCAATTGGCTTGTGTAGTCACGATCGGGATGCTCTTGCATCATCGTAGTAAGCTCACGACGTAGGTTACTCATTCCACGGCCTGTTTTATTTATATATTTTACCACATACTCTGCGCAGCTGTACTCATCCAAGATGAACTGAATGTCTATGCTAGAGTTGACTTCGCCGGCAAGGTACGGATTGAAAGTCTTTGTCATAAGTTCGTCAAAGTTTCGTCTGAACATCACAGTCGGTCTTTGCAACGTTGAACGTAGAATGTCGAGGTATGACACGTAAGTCAAACCATTAGCATTAAGAAACTCATCCATGCATGCGTATTGATGTTCACCGAGAGACGTACGCAGCTCCTTGGCCTTCTGTCGCAGCATTTGGCGGCGTTCATCAGATTCAGGTATCGGAACCAGTACACGGGTCGTGAGCATAGGCCAGTACGGGATCCCAAATCTGCAAGTTGTATCGCCTTGCTTTATGCAAGTGTTAGTATGTCTGTGTATCTGATTGGCGTATACAGAATTGTTTGGCACATCATCTCTAGCAACCGAACTTAATTCTTCCACGAGATCGATGGTTTTTGGCATATTTTCCGACACGGCCTCACGTGGGTCGTCGTTCAACCACAATAAAATATGTGCGTGTGGGCTTCCTTGGTGTTCAAACTCAATATGAAGGAAGTAATCTTTAACGAAATACTGATCGAACGGATTGTAAGACACTTTGGATTGCAGCATTTTCATCAAGGAATCAACAAGTCTGTAGAAATATATGCAGCACGTAACAGGATCGTCACTCACTAAAGTACAGCGTTCAGAAATGTTGAGATCTTCTGCCGTTTTTCCTGGATATTTTTTGCTCAGTTTGAGAAGTATAGTGAGCAGTTTCATCCAGTGTATTTCGTTAGCACTTATAGAGAGGAAGAAGGTTGGTTTACCAAGTTGACGAATTATTGCAAAGAGGTCTCGTTTGCGAGTTGTCTTCATGAATGTGAGGTTTTGTATGACAAATTCTTTCAGAAATTCTGTATCCTCTAACATACATCGTGTAACATTCTCTGTGCCCAAAATACTGCGAGACTTGCTGTAAAGTCTATCCACAATACGCAGCCGCAATACTTTCATTGCAACATACAAGATTTTTTGGGGTGTGGCTCCGCGTCTGTCACGGCGTCGTATCTCACTTGTCGCTATCATGTAAGGTGTTACTGCTCCCATCTTGTATCGGCGTGGCTCTCCGAAATATATTGCTGGAAACGACAACTCTTCTGCATGATGGTCAAAAAAGGTTTTGAGAGATGTTGCCTGATATCTTGGGGTGATATTGAAATAATCTTCTTCGTTCCACGTCATGGTATGTTGTCTTGAAGCGAGAATTTCAGATTCCAGCATGTTTTCAGCAGAGATATTTTCAATACGATCGGACGGATCATCTTGTATATCATCGAAATACAGTACATTAGGATGTAGTCTTGACAAATCCACGTTGATCTCGTACATTCTATATAATGAAGATTTCTGCAGTACAGTTAGCCAAGCACTGATTGTACTTTTGGACATGTATCCGCTGATATAAGTCGATTTGTGGGCAAGGTTTCGCCTGACGTTAACATTAATGACGTCGTCCTCATTTAGTTGGCGCGGCAAATATTTTGCCATCTCATGAACTTCTACCGGTACGTTGATCACTTGTGCTGTGATCCCATAAGAGAAATCATTGCGCAGACGACGCACTTGCTTAAAAGGTAGACGTGGCGATATTAATCGTTCACTGATGGGATCCAACGGTGGTAGGCCTGGTGGTTGGTCTGGATATGAGAATCCATTAACTTTTGCTAGGAGGGGCATCGATTTTCTGTTTAGTGTACGTCTGCAAGATTTGCAAGCCATTTCATATTCTTCTCTGCACAGTCGTCGATTTTCTTTGATGAACCATTGTGAGATCACCTCCAGTTGTGCGGTAGTAATTGGTCTGAGGTCGTTTTTGAACCACAGTTTGTCGCAAACCGAACAAGCGTAGCCAAAATCATTGTCCAGAAAAATTAATTTGAATCTTATGATCGAGGATGCCCATTTGGAGTTCCAGGTAGATCTTGCCTGTTGTTTACCTGGTTGAACAGTGTTTTGGCCTGTTTCTGCTTCTGAAGTTCCACTTAGTTGGTGTGTGAACTGTCGATCAGTAGCAGTTTGGACTTCGAATGACCCTGCCCCTGAACGAGAAGAGGATGCAGTAGTCGATTCTATTAAACCACTGACATGAGCCAAGTTTTCAATCTTGCGTAGTCTGCATTTGCGCTGTCTTGCGGCATTCAATTCCCTCACAGCTATCACCTGTGCTCGAGTTCTCAACGCTGCTATACGCTGTCTGTACTCACGCTGTTTCTGTGCCTTCGATTTTGGAGAAGAGATAGTTGGTGGCTCAGCGAGTTGCGTTACAGATATAGATGCGGCAGGGTCTAACGCCTCCGTAAATACATTACTTATTAAAGGTAGTGGCGGATCCGTGATATCCATAGGTTCGTCAGGTTGGTTCCCCATAGGGTGATTGTAAGCAGCTCTGCAAAAGAAATTGTTAACAAATTAAACATTGGTAATTATTTTTTTTGTTAGATGGAAAATATATGTAATTAGACTCACTCAATCACTTAATTAAATTCATTGACCATTTGACTACCTAAATTTTTTCAACTTTTATGTGAACTATTTGTTTAAAAATAGTTATGAGCACATAGCAGGGTAGGCAGACGGAACCTGTGAACTTAATGTTACGACACTCCGTTCTCATTAGATACTTCTGTTTCCCAACTTTCATCGAAAACTTTAATTGTGTGCAAAATGCCGGAACTCAACGCCGTGCTTTACCTCGTACCTCGAGCAAGGAAAAGAATGAAAATATTATCTATTTCATTTCCTGCGCGAGTGGGAACGAAACCCACAACCTGTAGCGCTTACGCACGCTTGTGCCCTTAAGCCACGACTGGCTCTCAACGATAAAATTGAAACCATAAATCAAATTCATACTGTTCTATGAATGCTTTTGAAAAGCCCGCCCAATCCTAATAATATATGCCCATGCACTGCGTTAACTTGTCATTAAAACAAATATTTTTAAAACTCTGCTTGAATATTAATTTTTATTTTCAAATATTCTTAACACACAACAGAATTCGGCAGAAAGTGGGGAACGGAGTGTCTTAACACTAGATCCTCTCTCCCTACCCTGCTGTGTGCGGGATACAGCGCGAAGCTGATTTAATTTCATTTTTTTAACTAAGATAAATATATACATTACGAACTTAGATAAATATATTAAATTACTGCTTTTAAAAAGTCCGACTTAACCTGTTTCACATAAAAAATATTTTAGACACATGTTTGTTGCTATATGCGAGGTTAAACATATTTTTTCTAGCTTTACGCTGTATGCGGTTATAGCAGACACGCCATCCCCATTATGACATTTCCGTTCCCCACCTTCCACTGAATTCTGAATGTATTCCATTTTCTTGAGTGAGAATCGAACCTACAACTTGTGGCGTTTGCAGTCACACGTCGGTGCCCATACGCCAGGACCTACTTCCTAATTTAACATATTTTTTAACATTACTTCAATTAATAGCTAACTTCCGATATTTTTTTCACTTAATATAAAATAGAACCAGTTTACTTTTTAAACTTTGTTGTTGTTTATACGAGTCATAAATTTATTAAGAGGCCGATTAGTTAACCCACTCGAGGGAATAAATTATTATTTATTAAAAAAATATTTCTTCGCTCTGGCACCAAGGCTAAAGCATGCAAGCAAGGCTCCAAAAGTAAGGCGAAAAGTGTGGAACAAAGTATCTTAACACTAGATTCCTTGTGTCTATTCTTCCATGTGCGGGATACAGCGTGTAGCTAATCGGATTTTAATTTTTTTTTTAAGTATTTAGTCAAAATTGTTGAACGATGATAAATGCTACTAATTTTTCAATAATCAAAAGAACAAACATATGAGATAACATCTCTAATCAAATTCAGAATTAATTACCTTTTTTGCCGCAATTGTTGTCGTAATAAACAATGGAAACTACAAAAACTTTTCACTTCACTTATAAACAGTTGATAAAACAGTTCGTGTTCATTGGACATGGTTGTGGTGAAGAGAGAGAGAGATGCGTCATAAGCCGAACGCTTAGGCCGATCGTGCCTCTATACCGTTTGTATCGCGCTCTCTCGCTCGCACGCTCGGTTCAGGCGGAACGTGACAATGTATCATGCGTACGTACAGACGGCGTTTATCGATTTATAAGATGTATGTACATATTCCATTAATTGACTACAAATTAATCTTTATACAAGCACAAGCACAAGAGAAGAGCATTGCTATTACTTGCTTAGATTGGTCAAGACACTCCGGTCACTTGACTTTGGGTGGCGGAACTCAAACGCCGGACTTCATCTTACCAGAGCGTGGAAATGATAATAATAATAATTAGAATGAAAACTGGTTAAGGGGGAGCTGGGTAAGTCAGACACCTCTATTATTGAGTTGCAATGAGATCCCGGTACCGATTGAATTACCTCTGTTGGTGATAGCTACTCGTCCGGAATTCATCACTTGTGGGCGCTCCCAAAGGCGGCACTTGGCAACTTCAGCCAACCTTCGCTTCCGCCATTACGCACAATGACATGACATTTTAGTCCATTTCATTTACAAGTACAATACTTGAAAATATATTGTTTACACGTCAGTACAATATTGTATTGTACACAAACAAAGACTAACTAGAAGCTAACTTTCTAATATATCTTCTAATAAGTTTAAAAATATCGTTTCATTGTAATGTGAAGATAATAAAGTTTCGAGGAAATAATTGAGACAAATTCAAATTTTGTGCATGTCCTGCGCGGCGCAGCGTTGAGTCCCGTCATTAAACACGCAATGCCTCCAGAAATCGGCGTAAGTGGGGAGCGTCTTAACAATAGCCCTCTGCCTACCCTTCTACATGCGATACAGTGTAAAGTTTAAAAAAATACTCAATGATGTAATGAGAGAGACAGAGAGAGAGGACACGCTACAATATATGAAAAATAAGCTGAACTGCTAACACAACAAGTTTAAAGATTTCGACGCTTTAGGGAGTTCGTCGTTAAATGGACAAACGTTATAAGGAGATGATGATTTTGGAATTTAGTGGTGATAGTAGTAAATGAAAACTAAATTCCAAAATCATTATTTCTATCCAATGTTTCAATTTAATCAGTACAGGAAGTGAGCGAAACCGCGGGCGTAGCAAGTATCTATATAAATATTTATTTCTAAATATTTTTAAATAAAGGACAGTTCAAAAGCTTATTACAAATCTTTTTCATAAGAAATATTTTTTTAAGCTTCACGCTGTATCCCGTATACAGCTGTATAAGCATAGGGAAAGTAATGTTAAGACAAGAAGCATATAATTTTCGAGAAATTGCCTGATGAGTAGCGGAAATAAACGCCGTGATTGTCTTTTTAACAGAGCGAGGAAACAAAACTTGACTATCCAAGTTTCAACCAAATTCACATACGTCATTTTAGATGTTCTATTACCTTTGACTACTATGATTTTCTTCCATATTGTTTAAACTAAAATCAGTATCCATTGTATTATTTTCAATTATTTTATAGTTAGCTTCATCTACTTCATATTTAATTGGCAAATTCACTTCTTGTGCTTGTAATTCTAAATTTAGTTCATCATTAACTCCATTGAACAAATTCATATCATCATCATTGGTTTCATCAACCTCATCTGTTTCAATTGCTACTGCAACAATATCTAGAAAATCCACTGGTTCCTCTTTTATATTAATCAAATCCAAATCGGCCATTCTCTTTATTTCCGACTCATTTTCTATTGGAATTTCAGATTTTCTTTTAATTTCACTAGGTTTAGTTTTAGTATCATTATTAATTTCGATTTCGATTTCTTGTTTAATATTTGTAATGGGCGTTTTATCGTCTTTATTATTTGCGATAGATGGGGGGTTCTTATCGGCAATAATTTCTGTTTTCCGTTTATCGCCTGATTTAGAGACATTATGTGTTGGCTGACGGAACTGAACGCCGCATTTTGATAAAACTCTAATATTATCATTGATAACATTTGAATAATTATTGCTTTCAAGTTTAGTATCTGAATTTGGTATATCTAAAATATTTGATTAAATATTTCAGTCTTAATATTTTCTAAAAGTTCTAAAGTCTGGCAAACATGTTATTGATAATGGGAAGCCCGCGCGGCAAATTGCGCAGAAAGCGTATTTTCATGTCTGCACATAGACACCCGCTCACGCCGGACCGATTCCCCGTAAGGGCTCGCGGGGAATCGGTGCGGGATGTGACCGGGCTACGGTACAGTTGAGCGCAACGCTATCAGTTCATTACTATGAAATATGAATATAATATCATATGATAGCATCATATATACGGAATGGCGTAATAGAGCATATTTATCTAGTAATATTATAATAATTAGTGTGTTAGCTAAAGCAACATGCAAAATCAAGTTATGGATAACCAAATTGAAAAATTAAATAAAAAACTGAGTTGAAATTATTATAATGGGGCCACATACAAATCTTCTCAATCCAAATTCAATAAAAAAAAGTAAAAAATAAAAATTGACAAATAATAAAGCAACAATCAAAACGGTAAAAGACATTTTTGTTTACAATTAATTATATTTTTGTTTGAACAATATAGTGTGAGCTCGATTGTACCTTTAAAGATGTGTGGGTGCGAATTTCCTGTAAGGACGTAGCGCTCACACTGACGCATAGTAACTTGTATGGCAAAGGTATACCGCACTCTCATTTTTTGTACCTCAAAATTTATTGAAATAATTTACCCAATATTTTTTTTTATATAATCTTTAAGAAATTTAAATATTGCCCGACATTTCTTCCATATTGCATAGTATATAAGCTTATATTAGGCATACTGAATGTTTATGTTGTACATAAGTGTGTATATAGTATATACGTAAATATCATGTGCCATTATTTATATATGCAGAAGCTTAGAATTGATTTATTAATTAATGAAAAAAAATATATTATACTTTTCGAGATAGTCTTGATTTATTCTCGACAACAATGTATGGAATAGCTGATTATTTTTCAATATTTACATATCCTCATAAAATTTTCGTTTTGTATAATTTACTACAACATAAACATGATCACATATTTTAATTATCGTATAGGTAAATGTGATTTGCTAAGCGTGAGGTAAAACAACATAACAGGGTAACACTGATCGAACGTTCTCTGCGCATACGTATACTGCGCAATTTGCCGCGCGTGCTTCCCATTATCAATAACATGTTTGCCAGACTATACTTAATAGTTAAATACAAATATGTATAAATAGCGGATGTAATTCCGATGTCTATTTTATTAGAAAACTCCAATAATTAAATTAGTGGAGTTTTTTATAATTCTAAATATATATATTTTTGTTCATTTATTTTTTTATAAATATACAAAAGAAAAATTTAATCATTCAATTTTTTCCTTTATTTTATGAGATAAAACTGATGCAGTTTAGGAAAAATTGCAATAATAATACTAATAATGTAAAACTACTTACCCATTTCTTTTCGGATAAACTTTTTATTATTTTTTAATTTCTTTAATAAGGTCTTAGGCACGATGACCTGAAAGTTAGAAAGAGCCTATATTATAGAGTCATTTGAACTCCCATCTTATCAAAGTAAGAAAATGACAATAATTAATAGTACTATTATGCCCGAATTAGGATTGACCCCAACACAATCGCTTGTTTAAAATTCAAATTCTGAGTAAAGTTAAAAAAGAAACAAAAATGGACTAACCTTTTCAAAATTAGTAGTTGTGAACCTCTTCTTGTGAGTGTTATAATTATGTTGCTGTTCCAACTTCTTGTCCACAAAATATGGACCCTCCTTGCAGAGTAAACACTTATACATTGCAGTGTAACTTTTGGAATGACTTAGCAAGTGATCTTGCTCCATGCACTCCTTTTTCAGCACTTTCTTGCAAATCCGGCATTCAAAATTATTTGGCGAAAACCAGTAATGGATCATAATATTATGTTTACTTTGGAACCTTCTAGAACAAAATTTACATACGTGGATTCCTGGTCTTTCGCTACACTCGTGCAAAGAAGAATGATTGACAATCCCATCGCATTTCCTACATTTCTTAGTGGACCAGAATATCGGAACATCAGATCTAACCGAGTGTAAACCTATCAAGTGCCTTTCTATATCCTCTTCCCTAAAATATTTGTATGGACAGACAAGGCATTTATATTGTGTATTCATATTCTCGGATTGGACGAAATTATTTTTGTTTTCTTCGCACGTGGCCTCATGTATAGACATTAGTAGGCAAGTTTCAAAGTAACGGTTACAACCATTGCATTTGAATATAACATCGTTATGGCATTTAAATCCTTTGCCGCATCTCCAGCAGTCCGAATCTATACTCAAGAGCTGTTTATCCGCTTTTCTACCAAGATGCCCTATAACATAGCTCACATGTTCCTCGCTAACAAACGAGAAATTGATATCCGCATGGTCTTGGAGGTGTTCCCGAAAGTCATGCAAATGCCAAAATCCCAACTTGCATTTGCTGCATATGTACATTATTGGCGGCCCACGGACTATAGGAAAGGCGATCTGCCACATTTTCCATTTCTTTAAAGCTTCTTGGATACCTATATCTATTTCACAGTTATTCAATATACCCCTTACATCCTTAGCATAATAATTCCTTAGGCGCATTTCTAATAGTCTGTCAGCATAATGAGTTGTTTGTTTACAAACGAATTCAAATTCATCACATATCATTTTGTCTGGTATTCTGTAAGAAAGTATCGCTTTGGTAGATTTAGCTAAAGTTTTAACTGATTCTACCCTAAAATCAGTTTGCTTTATTGGAGTGAGCAGTTCACCATTATCAACATCACCATCATCAGAACATATTGTTTTTATTTCTTCTTTTACCTCTGACCTCTCTTCAACATCTGAAATATCTGTTACTTCTTCTTTTTGTAAAGAGGAATCTTCTGTTTCTTTCTGTTTACTTGTACTTGCTACTGCATCATATTTGTCTGTCTTTATAGAAGTAGACTCATTGACTTCTGAATAATCATTTCTTGTTGTTCCTTTCTCTTTATTTGGTAATGAATCATTCTGTTCATCATTGTTATCATCATCATCATCACAATTCTCAATTTCAACATTGACTGAAAATTGAAAACTTTTTTGATTCGTCAAATTACTTGCACTCAGTTTCCTTAGTATTGACTGAGCTTTTATGTTTGCCAGCTCAAGTTCAATCTCTTGCTGAAATATAATTTATTTATTTAATTTAAGAACAGTAGTAGTAGTTTTTGTAGTGTGTGCATCTTATTCTCATAGTGAGATATTGAAAATTATTTATTCTGCCAAGTGGGAATCAAACCTATGATGTCAACTCAACGAAAGTCTAGCTTGGTCTGACTCTTAATCCCTTAAGTACAAAATCTAATATTTAATTACTAGATTCTTCACCAAGGCCTATGCAATGCGAGTGGAAATTGAACCCACAACTTTAAAAATATACAGCATTGAGTTCCGGTTTAAGGCTTTTTGTGTTGAGTCCGTCACTCAACACAAAAAGCCTTAAAAAATTGCATAAAGTGGGGAAAAGACTACCTTAATTGGAAATGAAGTGTTTTGACACTAGCTTCCCATGTTCCCTCTACCAAGCAGGGACACTTTGAGCAGAATGCAGCATAAAGATTCATTCTTAAATTTCTACCAGTTTAAGATATATTGTATGTTAAATGGCAGATGGAATGTAAAGTGGGGATATAACTTAGAACTGTTTCATAATTGTACATTAAGATAGGAAAATTAATACATAAAAAGGAAAAAATAAATAATTAAGCACATTAAATTTTCACTTACAGAAAGTGATGATAACTAATAATTCTAAAGCAAAACATACACTATGGCACTGTCAGTGCCCTGCTGTGATTATCGTATATAAAATTACTTTATTTTAGTCTATCATCTATGCTTATATAATAAAGCTGAAGAAGTTTTGTTTGGTTGAATACATTAAACCTAGAAATTACAAGTTTAAACTGGAAATATATTTTTATGGTCAGTAATCTACATATTGAAAAGGATATTGGTTATATGGCATCATGTTAAGCTGAATAGCCAAGCCTTGCCCTATAACAAGGCTTCTTTATGTGTTTTAAATATTTCTTATATAATATTATTATATTTTTTTGTATATTCTATTCTAATATTGACACTATAAATTGTGTTTTGTTTTGTCATTGTTTTATTTTAAAATTAAGTTGGTAAAAGTTTAAGATCAAAAAAATAGCTTTGTACAAAAGCAGGTTTTAAAATTTTAAACTTGAGTAACAATTGTTTAACAATATTTTTATGAAATGTAATTATATCATATAATAGTGATTTGTTTTTGTAATATTTAGATGTCAAATTCAAACAAGAATCTTACAATACTTCCATAAACACATATATATTTTTACTCAACTATTATTGGAATATTGCAGTTCTTTTATATTTAAAAAAAGGTTATATCTAAAAATATATTTATTTCTTTAATTTTTTCTATAAAATGACTACAATTAACTTCCTTTTAAATTTATTTCACGATTTTAAATGAATTACCATCAATATACAAAAGCAAATATAATCAAGTTACCTACCTAAAATATAAAGTTCGTGAATGAAAATAAAATCTACCCACCTTTTCAATTTCAAAGATAAAGTATCATAAACATCAGGTATGAGCGGTAAAATGCACAAATTTAAATTATATTAATTTAAACAATCTTTTTATCTAATAACGTAATCAACAGTCAAATCAAGGCGCCACGGATATCGTACTCTTGCCTAATAATTACTATTCTAACTTCATTTTTACAAAATTTCACAAAATGGTACCACCATTACCTGCATAAGAGCAATACTCTCATCATCCGAATCTGAATACTTTCGCGGCATTAATTTAGGTTTTCTATTTCGTTTCTTATTATTTTTATCCATTTTGTCTTTTATACTATGTAATACACGTATAAAACATTTAAAAGCTAAAAAATTCTTCTCAATAAATTATGAAACTTGAAAATCCACAACCTCCACAAACAATCTATGAGTATGAATCTACTTTGTCAAAATGAATATTCCAGGTTAAAAAAGACTTTTACTATGCTCGAAGTTTATTTGCCCTCTCTTTCTAGCACACTGAATAAATGGTAGGTGAAAGTAAAACAAAATATAGAAAGGTAACGTCTTTATTTTATTAATTACACTTTACTGGAGTTGGGTAGTTGGTGAGAGCAAATGTGCTGTTCAGAAATATTAATAAATATTATAAACAATAAATTAAATTATATTTTTTTTATTTATTTTAATAGTTTATATGTGATTTCTGAGGATCGTCAAATTATAAAATAATTTTATATTTAATACTATATATCTTTAAGTAAAAAGTTACAAGTAATATTTTATTTTGTAGTGAAAGGCTGCATAGCATGATGCCTTAGTCGAATTTTCTAAAATGTCAAAAAAAAAACTCAACCTAACCTAAAAATGTATACAATAAAATAAAACATTAGATTTGTAATTTGTAAATAAACTTAAAGAAAAACAAAATGAGCGTATTTATTAGGAATATTAGGTTAAATGCCGTCTATAACGCCCAGATATTGTGGCGTTTTAATTCAACAACTGCTGAAACGTTGAAACAAGGTGACGATGAAGAAGAATTTCGCGTCCTCGATATTTTACAGAAAAAAGATAGACAGAAACGTAAAGTAGCACGCAGGGCCGATATACAGCCAGATAGATCGGAAAAAATGCGTTCAGACCAGGTCAGTTGTCAGTTAAAATGAAAGAAATTAATGTTTGCCTTGTTTCTTCATACAACATAAATTTAAAGCTTATTGCTAGTATAATTATAGCCAAGAGAGAATTAGCTATCTTTAATTTTATATCTAACTAACATTAATATGAAGAATTAGTTAGTTATAAGTTTATTCTCATAGATCTGTTAATATATATATGTTATGTACCTCTTTACATAATACATCTGCAAATATGATATATTATCTTAAATAATCATCTTTCAGTCAATTTTATAACCAAAATAAACAGTATTTAATATGTATATATTCAAGTAAATTATGTTAGTTTCTAAATGAAGTTAAAAAGAAATACAAGCATAGTATGAGTTAAAAAGAGGAGGCTGTGTTGGTGGAGCCAAACAACTTAATACAAATAAAGATATTTTCAGAATTGGGGCAATGTCTGGCCAGGTCCAAGAACCTTTCATCCTTCATCAGTACCACTACCTTTAAGACAAGGTTATGTACCAAAAGGGCAAGCACCACCTGGCAAAAAAGCAAATGCCGAGCTAATGAAAATACCAAACTTTCTTCACCTCTCACCGCCTGTTATAAAGACACAATGCGAAGCAATCAAGCAATTTTGTACTGAATGGCCAAAACTACTAAGTTCAGAAGAAGCTATAGAGAAACACTATCCTCTAGAAGTAATCACATCTGACTATTGTCATGCTAGTCCAACCATAAGGAATCCTTTAGCCCGTATAGTCACTTTGAGAGTTAAATTGGCAGATTTGAACCTAAACACGAGGGCCAAAGACAAGTTTTTGAGATTAGTTGGTGATAGATATAATGAAGCAACAGATCTAATAACATTCACAGCGGATAGATGTCCAGTAAGGAAGCAGAATTTGGACTATGTTAATTATTTGCTAACTGCATGCTACCATGAATCCTGGACTATTGAGGACTGGGAGAAAGATAAAGTACTAGATGACATGGAATATTATAATTTTGATTTGCATCCATCCAAGAAAAATCTTGTAAATTGGTATTTTATGGCTCAAAATAAGAATAATGATTTAAATCAAGAAGAGCTCACTATATTTGATGTGTCGGATATTCCTAATGCTACAGAATATAAAGAAGCAGTGTCTAAGCTTTTCAATGAGGGTGAAAGTGAGGAAACTATTGATAATTATGGAGTTAATGTAAGAAAATTGTTAGGTTTGCCTGATAAGTTGGTTGTAGCTGACTGATTTATTTAATAAATGTATATTTTAGATTATATGTTGTTTATTTTTGTGTTTTAGTATTTAGTTTATTATGTCTTTTGTGTCTCATGAGGTTGTTGTGATGTAATGGTATTCCATTGATGATTTATTTTCATTTTTCCATGTTAGTCTCAGAAACAACCCAACTGATTTGAATTTAGTTATCACCATTAAGTATGTTTTTTTGTGAAGTGTACTGTTTTATTGACTCATTTGAAACTTTAGTTGTAATCAAGTCAATAATATATTTTTTTCTATAAAAACAAGTAAATAATATAAGGCATAAAAATATTTCGAAAAATCTCATTATTCTATAAAAAACTTAACCTATGTTTATCTATCACCATTAGGATATGTGCGCTGATACGTCGATATATCGCAATGTCATTTTTTTATAGTCAACAAAACACTATGATTAACCGTTAACCGTAGTTTCTTATTGGAATTAAAACGACACGATATTTACGTCATCTACAGGCCATTTGGCGCGTTATTCTGTAAAGTTTCTTTTTTTCTAACCGACGATATATCTACCCTCAATGGGAATCGAATCGAATCCACCTTTCGCGTTTACAGTCGCATGCCTGGCCCTCTGCGCCACGATTCGACTATATTCCGTTTATTTTTATTTTCTGGCTCTGGCAACGAGGTAAACTGCGGCCTTCAGGTCTGCGACTCAAAACGCAATGCCTCCTTAATGTGGCGGAAAGTGGAAACGGAAGTGTTTTAATTGGAACGGAGTGTCTCAACACTACGTAGTTACTTAGCTGAGACACTAGGTTCCCTCTGCCTACCCTGTTATATGCGGGATATGCCTGAGCCTAGTAATAAAGAAATATCTACAGTACAAAATAAACATTTTCCAATTATATTTCACCATTATTTTGTTATAGTCTAGTAGTTTTAGTACTTTTACTAGTAATAAAATCGTTTGTTTCTTAAATTTAATTTCGTGGTTACACAAACCAATATGGCGGTTTATTTGAAACGTCACTTTTTCATTTATTTTTTAAATTCTTTTATATTTATTGTTAGAGGTGATAATTTTCAAGAATGTGAGTGTTGATATATACATATAGAAACATTTTATTTATATATTATAATATTTTATAGATTGATTTAAATCCTTAATTATTGTGCAAGATTATGTGTTCGAATAAATTCGATATTTACCTTTACATTTACACCAAAATTGCGAGCAGAGATCACTCCGCCAAGTCATTAATTCACTTCCTCGGTTCTCTCTATCTATTTAGCTTACTTAATAAGATTAAAAAAGTTATACGACTTCAAAACAAAATATTACAAAATATAAAGACATGTTTAAAAAATTAATCTAGGCGTGGTAAAATTTTTAAAATTAATAAATATTTTTACAGATTACAAAAAACTAAGTAAGTGTCGATTATTAAATATATATTTTTTTAAATTAACTTTTAGCATATTATATTTTGCCTGAGTCATGAGTTTTATCAATATAGTATACCGCAATGATTGTCAGTTGAATTTATTAGAAACATTTCATTTTTCCTGCATAGCAGGGTAGTCAGAGGGGACCTAATGCAAGACCGTATGCTCTTGTCGGGCTGTCTTTCAAGACATTGCGTTTTGATTTGTTACCGCTTTTTTTGTTATCAGTAGCGAGGATGAGAGTAAATCACACACACAGTGTCCACAGTCCACAGTCCACACCTCACAAGTTCACAACGGCCTCGTTTACAATCAAATGCGGTACCTACTGTTACACAACCACGACCTCTAATTGTTATTCTTATTATATTGACGGATATTTGTTTTTTAAAGCTTCACGCTGTTTGAAGCATAGATAATTTGGAAACCTAGTGTTAAGACACTTCGTTCCCATTAGATCATTTCCGTTCCCCGCTTTCCGCAACTACTTACTACTACTATTTTGGAAGCATTGTGTGATGAGTGGTGGAACTCAAAGCTGCGCGTTGTCTTGTTACGAGTCTCTTGTTGTGGAAGCAAAATATGTTTATTAACAATCTATTGAAATCATTGTAATATTAAATTTAATTCACAAATTAAATGATTGGTTTTGACAGCAAATTTCAAATTAGAAGATTTTGTTTTTTGGCCAAATGGAACGATACCGTTTTATATAACTCCAGAACATTTTGGTAAGTAAAAAAAATTATAAATAATAAATACAGCATCTGTATCCTGCACATAGCTGGATAGGATAGTAAATTAAAATTATTTATTATTAATAAATCTTCTTGTTTTACAGATAAAGAGCAATCCCTAATTATTATGTCATCGTTGGCAAACTTCGCTTTTAAAACCTGTTTACAATTCAACCCGCTGATGGTGAAACCGAGAGACAACCAGCACGTGATGGTGTTTGAGAACCCTCGAGGAGTTAGGAAGTGCACCATCAGTGTTGAAGGCCATGGTAGAGAGGAAACTCACGTAAGTTATGGTGTTATATGGTACTAGTGACTAAAACGAAAAAAAGTTTTAAATAAATAAATAAAAAATACGTATAACCGTATATGAACATATTTTGAATTTTGAAATTCTGTACTTTTTCATTTGATTTCTAAGTCCCTGCTATGTAGCATGTATCCTATGTCCTCATGAAGCAGAGAGACCACACAAAACCCAACTTTCGAGACATTGGTTATTGAATGGCGAGACCCAATGCAGTGTCTTGTCCACAGACCGAGGAAGCAAAAATAATTCAGTCTCTACATTAGACATTAAACAAATAATATATTACACTATTTTGCAGCGTATCCTTGTCGGCTACGACTGCCTAAAGCCACCAAATATGGACATGATTGTAATGAAAGCTCTGGGCTTCCACTTCGAGCACAACAGAGCGAGTCGGGACGTGTTCATAGATGTGCAATACGAAAATATAGAACCAGGTAAGTGCTGTTGAAACACTCCGTTCTCCACTTTTCTTTTGATTTTTTAAGGTTTCAATACAATAAAAGAATATAGTACGCCTTTGTAAATAACTGCAACATAATCTGATAAAACTAATTTGAGGATCAAATTCGCAAGTGCCTGATGTCCCTGATGCATCCAAAGACGTAAATGTATGATTTTCTCGTGTCATCTTCAAGTCGGGCGGTGGATGGAAACGGAATGTTTTTACAATAGGTTCTTCTGTCCATCCTGCTATGTGGGGATAGTTTCTTTTTTCTGTTTCTTAATAAAAAATCTTAAAAATATGTATTTATATTCAGTTACATACATATATCTACAAAATTTAATAAAAGAATAGTTTGAACAATTTATGCGTAATAGTGTAACAAATAATAACAAACTCACTCTCGCATTTATATATTTTTTTTAAGTATTTGAATACTTGTTTTAAAACAAATGTAAATAAACAAAGTTCTCTCTCGGGGCGTTGAACCTGTGACCTTTCTTGTTGACGTTTTAAACGATACCATTATTAAATACACATTCAATAATAAGTATTAAACCTAAAGATAATATTATTTATTGACTATTGATATTACCACTATAACATTTGACCGTCGTGGCGTAGGGGCACAGACATGCGACTATTGCGGGTTCGATTCCCACTCGTGGGAGTCAAAGGTTTAGGTTATATTTTTTTATTTTAAAAAGAAAATCGGAGAAAGTTGAAAGCGAAGAGGAGACTTCACTTTTCCGAGTGGGAATCGAACCCACAACTGTCGCGTTAATTAAAACAAAATAAGCCACTGGTACACGATACACCGCGGCCATAAATAATGTTGAACAAAGCGAAGTACACAATGAACGTTAGGTAATATAATAAAACATCAATAAAGATAAAAATTACACATATATATATATATATATATATATATATATATATATATATATATATATATATATAGTGAATAAATAATTGTAGTCACCTTATCATAAAATATAATATTTATATAGAAACAGGCACTAATGGCAGTGTTACTATACATTTCAATTCCCCACTAGGGGAATTATTTTGATCTGTTTCACGTTGTAACCCGCAAATAACGAGATAGGCAGAGGGAACCTAGAGTTAAGACACATCGTCACTGCCCAATTTTTGTGAAATTGCCTTTCGACTGGCGGTACTCGAGGAATTGAAAATGGGAGTGGGAATCGAATCCACAACCGTCACATGTCAACAGTGAGACGCTGTGACACATAATAATTTTTGGATTGTATAGGATTATTATAATTAAGTTACGAACAAACATTAGTTGTATATAATCGCAATAATCATTACCGTAGCCGTACATTACGTTATCACTTATCAGATACAGACAAGTAACTGATAAACTAAATATTTATAATAGAGAAAATAATATAATTATTATACTTTTTATTGTGCTCAATCAGTCGCTTATCAGCGTTCAGACGGACAACATGTCGCCGGAATTCAAGCTTTATGAGAACATATTTATCGAAACTAATTTACAATCGACCGATTATGATGGGGTTATAGTGATTTTGTATCCACAAGAAATGAATGTTGCGCTGCCAAGACATATCTACAGCTTTATAGAGAAAATCTCCGTTATAGATAAGCATATACATAAGGTACCTACTGTTTGGAATTGTGATTACGTATCGGGTGGTCGACTCGTGGTATCTCCGACTAGCAAAATCACACCCTATCATGACGTCAAAGTAATTCGGGATGCCGCGAAGAAAGGAATGATCAGAGCTTTAGATGCTGGGATGAAGAAGCCTTTGCTGGTGGTTGAGAACGTAGTTGACTTCCCTGATGGGCAGCTGGTTTGTATTCTTGGTGCGTTGGAGGCGTTTTACGTCCCATTGCAAATCAGAGAACATCAGGAAACAAAGAAGTTCATCAGAATAGGTTTACACACTGAAGAAAAGCAGGCTGAGTGCTTTGAAAAAATTGTTAGAAACGCTATAGCTCTAGAAAAGTCTCGAATCTTTACCCGGGATATAGCTGGTGGCGACCCTGAGCGGATGGCGCCGGCCAAAATTGTGAATTATGTGAAAAGTTCTTTCGCTGAAGACAGCAATATAACGATACGAGTAATTGATGACGAAAGTATAATTGAACAAGAATACCCGCTTTTAGCAGCTGTTTCAAGAGCTGCCAATCGCGTGGACAGGCACAAAGCAAGAGTTGTGGAGATAGAATACAGTTCATCTGACCCGAGTAGAGTCACTGAAACTTTAATGTTAGTGGGTAAAGGCGTGACCTACGACACAGGTGGTGCCGATATCAAAATTTCCGGTAGAATGGCGGGTATGTCCCGTGATAAGTCCGGAGCAGCTGCTGTCGCTGGCTTTTTAAAAGCCTGCTCAATTTTGAAGCCACCACACCTAAAAGTGATAGGTGTCTTATGTCTCTGCAGGAATTCTATCGGCGCAGATTCATATGTTTCAGATGAACTTGTTATATCACGAGGTGGAAAATCGGTCCGAGTGACCAACACTGATGCTGAAGGTCGTTTCGCGATGGCAGACTCTGTTTATAAATTAGCTGAAATCGCTGGAAAGGAGCTGAACCCGCACATTTACACTATCGCCACATTGACAGGCCATGCCCGCGCCTGTTACGGTAATTATACAGCTTCTATGGACAATCACAGTGCCAAGGCTACCAACCACTCAGCCAGGTTACAGTTCAGTGGCTCCAGGGTAGGAGAAGGATTTGAGATTTCTACAGTTAGAGCTGAGGATTTAGCTGTCAATGTTGGTAAATGTAACGGCGATGACCTTGTCCAATATGATACTGACGCTAAGTGTCGGAATCATCAGTTAGCTGCAGGTTTCTTGATAAAAGCTGGTGGTTTGGAAGATAAGAACGTTAAATACACTCATCTCGACATTGCTGGGGCTGCTGGTTCTCCTCCTGAAGACCCAACTGCTGTGCCAGTACTGTCTTTGTGCCACTTACATAAGGTCCTGTTGTAGAAGTAAAAGAAGTTTTATCTCTTACAAGGAAGAGACCAAAATATGTAGAACAATTATTTAGCTTCACACTATATCTTACATATAGCAGAGTAGGCAAAGCCTGTTTAAAACTCTCCTTTCTTTAAATTCCGGTGAATTTTTGCGATAATGCGTATAGAGTGAAGGAACACAGCGCATAAATGAAATTAATTCTTTCCCCCGAGCGGAAATCGAACAACCAACGCGTTTACAGACACGGTAGCTATGCGCCTGCTATGCCTCTTTGCAGAATTATTTTATAACCAGTTCTATTGTAGTGAATGTGTAAATTCAGATAGTGATGAGATTTTAAACATGAAATAAAGTGATAAAACTTTTGTTATCTAATTGTGTTGTAAATTAAATATATTATCTGTTATTGCATTCAAATTTCTTTTATTATTGATTATATGAAATCTAAATTGATTAAGAGGCCGTTTGTTAACGAGACACCGTCTGGCTGTAAGCGCGAGGTTGTGGTCACGAAATAACTTCATTTCCTCGATTTAGCTGATTTCTCCCATGTCCCATTCTCCCTATGTCTTAAAATTGTTGGTTTCTTCCGTCTATCCTGATTTTTGCGGGATACAGCGTGAACATAAATTACATAATATTTTTATATTGTATCGAGGAATCATATTGTAAATAAATAAAAAAGTAATTAAAAAAAATAATAGCAATGTGTCAATAAATTAATTATTATTAATATATTTTTGAGAAAAATTATACCCATTCGTAAAAATCTTAGCGTATTCTTTCCCCAGTGTGCTGTACCTCGCGTCGTATTAATGTACTTGTCAGTCTTAAAACTTAAAGTATTAAAAGTAATAAAACCTATTCTAAAACCTATTCTAGAGAAAACGACACACAGTAACCCTGTCCCGTGTGTTAATTCTTCTGTTTTCTGCAATAAGGACGTAGTTAATTTTTTTAGCCTCAGAGGGACCCTGGGAACATAGTGTATACTACTTCTGTTTCCCTCTGTCCGCCAAATTCTTGACACTATTAAATATTCATTCCCTCGATTAGGAATCAAACCCACGACCAGTCGCGTTTACTGTCTCACGCTTGTGGGCTCTATCCTTCCTAATAATATTAATATAAAAAATAATAAAATAGGTATGTTTGTGGGTGTTTGGTAATTAATTATGATATGATAAGTCTGTCATATTATCTACGCATACATACTTATTGCTATTTTTATGTTTACGATATGTGTCACATGCACATTATACAGTTCATTTATTTTATTTTTTGTTTGACCCGGTAACGCTGTGTCTAAAACAAATACTCAAATAAAAGAATTAAAAACTTAAAATCTTTGCCTATTCCAGAATAGCCTGGTTGTGATTTTTTACTAGCAAAAACTAGTCTTACGCGAAATAAATCAGCTCATATAATAGCTTTTTGCTATATTGAACCTACTGTAAGTTCTCGTTTTTTACTAAATTTCGTGCTTCTAAGCTCGCACTTCGGAAGTACCCTACAGGGCTACAGGTTTTGATTACGTTGCGTTCATACATAATGCCTCGAAAATCGATAAACGTTTGTAATTTTTGATTGTGTTGACTTAGAAATTTAATTTTTACTATTGTGCTAAATTAATATTACATTTTATATTGATGCTCTTGACAGACAGACACACAGAAAGAAAGACCTGTAGGGACGGTCTTTTGGGACCACAAAGTTCAGTATATCAGCCAAACATTATTATTTTTAGGTTCCATTTCATTATTTACAAAAGAAAGAAAGTTGCCTGTAGAACTGCGCATGCTGCCTTACGATATGGACAGTGTGTTGCATTTCAGTGAAAGGGATTACAGTAAGAATGGTCACCGGACTATTATATTTAAGGTAAAGTATTGTTTTAAAAGAACTTTACTAAAACTTTTAACGCTGGACTCGAACCTGTGATTCTCGTGATCCAAGCGATCATCACCAATTAAGACATTCGGACTTACCAAGATCTATCAAAATGCTTTGACTGACGCCTATAACTTATTTTTAATGTACCTTTTTTCTCCTTTGCGAGAAACCTTTAAATTCTTAAAATATAAACTATCTGTCCCTTTCATATCTGCTACACTTGTTAGATGCAGAGAAATCTTTATAATATGATACATCATCAATCTTGATGGCACTGCTTAAATTGGAAGGTGAGAACTTTTGTTTCATCTCGTTTTGTATTGAGACGGGCAAAAGATATCATTCGAAAAATGAAATATCCCTATAATAAACAGAATGGCTCCTTTCAAAATTTCAAACCCACGAACAATCAAGCACGTCCTAACTGCACCACGGTTGATTACATAATAGATTATAAAAAAATTGCTCTATTTCTTTATTTTTTAGAACACAAACATAAAACAAAATCGAATAGGTCTTTCTAAAGCTGATATACGCAAAATAGAAATCATCTATGGTCCCGAATGCCAAAAAAGGGATCGTTTAGCCAAAATCGATCTTTGCAAGAATTATCCTGTACAGAGAAGAAAACGAGATATTGATATTAGTTCACAAAGCTTAAGAGTTAACAGAGATATAACAGTTCCACCAGAAAATCTTACTAACGAATTAAAAACAGAAGATGAGTTAGGCATTGAAAATGAATTGCAAAATCTTGTAGAACATGTGCATAAAATAACCTTAATAGCTATAGACAAAACAAGAATAAAACATTGTAATAGTACAAAAGAAGTGCCTAAACCAACTGACAAAACTCTTCAATCTGCTGTTGACATGACAAAAGTGGTTGAAACCATTAAAGATTACGCCAAATCTGTGATCCAGAAGATGGAAACTAATTTAACAGCTTTCTGTTCTGAGGACACTAGAGATATTGAAATAGGCAGGTGGAGATGCGAACCACAGTACTGCCCGCCTGCCTACAAGTCCACTAAATCAGGCAAAGTTAAATATTCTACACAGCATCGTCCTGTCATAAAACAGTCTACAAAGCACGAAGGTAAAGGACGCAGACCTCAATACGAAAGTAACTGGCTGAGAACTGACAATGTGACTGACATCGTGACTGACGTTACTGATAATGTGACTGACACGAGCAGAAAACGTCGAGCTCTGACAGCTGTCAATGAATCCACAGATACGACAAATACGGACATAAATAAAACAAAAGCAGTGGATATCGTGGGTGGAGAAATTTTACGAATGGGCACAACTGTTTCAAGTCATAAGGTTGTAAATTTCGCACCGGTTAGGAGATTTGGACGTAGACATAGGTAATACTTTTAAAGATATGTTTATTAGTCTCTATTTGTGCAATAAATTAAATATATTTATATCTTTAATTTTTATTATTTTCTACCTGTGTTCACTCTTTTAGTAACAAAGTACAATTATTGAGGCTTAAAGTGAGCTTTGCATTTGTGTTAGTCTCTCAAAAAATTATTTTAAATTAACTTATTTAACAGCGTTCAGTCGGCTTTTTTTCTTGTTTTGCTGCTTGCTCGCATAAATTTTTCCATTCTTGTACAGTGATAATGCTAAATTTGTCTTTCACTTTAAATAAATCGACCGTAAAAATAAAATGTTAAGAATTATCAAATACTAGAATTCTGCTGATTGGTTATTTAGCTTTTTATGTCTTTCATGTACAGAATCGACTTTTCTATCCTTTTATTATATAGGGAGATGTGACGCTGCTATTAATACAAGAAGTGTAGACTGGTTGTCAAAAAGCAATATAAACTGGCTTAGAGCAAGCAACACTCACTCTAATGCAAAGGTCTTCTTAAGCTTCTCGGCCTGTAGGATGGCTATATCTTACTGGTTCCCACCGCGAGCGGAGCGGGCCTATGTTGAACTCGCAAGAGTAAACTGCATACTTGTATTTCCACCAATAAGCAGTCGGTCGAAAAGGACTGAGCGAGGAGAAAGAGTTGTAAGCAGAACTTAGTATGAGGTCACTTTTTTCTCCATTTTCCGCTAGACATTGCGTGTTGAGTGGTGGAGATCAAAGCCCTGCGTCATTTTATGTAACCACAGTGAGGAAAATGAAACTAATTCCATTCCCTTGAACTGGAAACCTTGAAAATTCCTTGGAACTCTAACCTACGATCGTCGTGTTATGCGTAGGTCGTGGCCTAATAAATAAAACAAACAAAAGAAATTAAACACAAAATTGTTGCTTGTTTAAACACAAAATAAACATCCTGTTTTTTTAGCATATATGACATTAAAGACTTGAATAAAGAAAGAAATGACGAATCCAATTTATCGTTAGAAAAGTCGAAAGGTCAAAAAAATATACGACAAAACCCATACAGAGAAACGATGGAACGAAAAGAGAGATATGAGGAAAGAGGCAGATTAAAGAAGGTGAATAGAGATGATGTGAAAGAAGACATGACTGATGAAGACAAAGATAGGTAATTAATGTTCTTTTTAGCTCCACGCTGTGTCCCACACATGGTAAAATAGGCAGAGGGATCATGGGAACCTAGTGTTAAGACACTCCATTCCTATTAAAACACTCGTACTCCTCACTTTACGCCTGCATCGCGAGGTATTGCGTGTTGAGTGGTGGAACTCAACGCCGCGCTTTGCCCCGTCACCAGAACGAGGAAATGAAAATATTAATAGAATAGAATATACTTTATTGCACACATAAAACAATGAAATAAAAAATAAAATGAACATAAATAAAAAAGAAAAACACGTATGCAAAGGCGGTCTTATTGCTTTAACCCTTTCAAGACCATAAGGTTTTGAGAGGTATTGCAATTATTTTAACTGTTTAAAATAGTTAATTATCGATCTAATAAACATATTTTTAAATAAAAAAAATAAAATTACTTTTACTTTTTGAGTTTTTTTATGGGACACGGTTGTCCCTATGGTCGTAAGAGGTAATTTTTTACCATAAAAATCATCTTTATAATTACATTAATTATAAATTAACTAGAGGTTTTAATAACACAAATCGCTATTATTATTACACGTATTCTTATTTTTAAATGAAATAATATAATTACTTTACCTAGATAATCAATTTACTAAACTTTACTGGTTATGAAAGTAAGCGAAACAATTTCTTTCATTTGTATACCAAAGATGAACTTTACAAATAGAACAAGTATTATTTGTACGGTTTTCCTCTTTTAATCTTGGCACAATTTACGCATCTCTTTCTGGCACTGGCCTTTTCCATTGGATGTAGTGGTAACTGGCGCTTTATAGACTTTCGTACAGCACTTGCTTTAGAAGTAAGAACATCTCTGTGTCTGGACGAGTAACGCCGTTGACTAATCTCCGAGCTACGACTTGCCTAAACTGTAGGCTGGTCAAAAGACTTCCTTCCAGGTTCTTTTCATTGTAAACCTAATATTGAGAGCACTTTGTAACGATGCATTCAAATGTGTTATCCTGGGCCTAATTTTATATGCTCGATCAAAGTTTCGGCTAGTAGGTTCCCTTACTATTTCATTATTACAAAAATGTAGATTTTTACGTATGCCTTCAAATCGAGCCTGTAGCATAATATTTGAAATAAAAGGTACCGCCATATCTGGCTCTGTAGCCCAATAATCTCTCAAAGATGGTAAAACATGATAGCCCATAACTAAATTCATTCCAAGAAAAGCTTTCATCTCATCTATTTCAATTAAAAATTCCCGTCCATTTTGGTCAGCGTATCGCACTGATTATGTTACTATCATTTGAACTAAAATACAAAAAATGTTGTAGAAACAAATATATCAAAAGGGATCAAATTATTGTTTTCAGTATCTTGACAAATTTTCACCTTTCTAAATTGATACTCTATATTTGAAAAAACATTTGAAATGTATGTTCTTTTCCTCCACTTAAAATCAGGTAGACTGCTGCTTTTTACTTTGGTAGAATTTGTAGCAGAAGTTGAAGGCTCCGGTGATTTTTTTTTTATTTCTGGATGGTGCAATGTTGTGTCTTCAATCTCAACATCAAGTACGCCTTAGTCATCATCCTGTGTCAATAGTTTTTGAGCTTCTTCGTCGAGCAGTAAATTGTCTTCATCGTCACTATTATCTCCCATCAAAATATGTCAAATTTCATCTTCCTTGAGTTCAAAAATTCCACAAATAATAAATTATTTAGGATAATAATGAATTTTTTTGCAACGATATTTATGTGCAAAATATTTCCTTCATAGACCACAGGGACACTGGCGTCCCTTTAGGTTTGCGACGACTTATACAAGTACATAACATAAAAAAATGTATTTTATGTGCACAAAATGAATAAATACTTACCACTGAATAAATATTTTAGGAAATAAATCGTTAAACTTTACTTTTATGCCGAGAAATACTTTTCTGAAGTAAAGGAATTTCGCGCGAAGCAAACAGCCACTTTTCAATGATGATAAATCAAAATGTAATGGTTGGGTAGCTAATTTACTATATTCAAATAATAAAAAGGTACTTTAAGAAACTAATTGACATACAATAACGCATATCTGTTTCTTTTTTTGTAACTACCCTCATATTTTTCAACTGGGATAAATGTGTCCCCGTAGTCGTGAAAGGGTTAAGCAATCTCCACCAGACAACCTTTGAAACATTAGGTGCGGATAGGAACGAAACTAAATATATTAAATATTTCATTCCCCTGAACGGAAATCGAACTGTCTGTACGAACTGTCACGTACAGTCGCACACTTTTTCCCCTGCGCCACACGGCCTTAAATAATAATAAAAATAAGAAAACTGGATATATTTTATTTCTTTGTGTAAAATAATTTTTAGGATTTGAAATTTAATTTTTTGACTTAGAAATATCTACATAACCCATATATTATGTATATTATACAAAAAACGAATTATTGAAAAAATATATTAAAAATTTTCTTTAAATATTTTTATGAAAAAAATTCGCCCCCGGGTGGGCTCGAACCACCAACCTTTCGGTTAACAGCCGAACGCGCTAGCCAATTGCGCCACGGAGGCGATGTGTTCGTTTGTCGAATATCGAACTTAGTTCTGACGTCGAAGATTATACTACTACATACTACTATACTATACTATGGACAAGAATATACCCACGACCACTTCCTTTACATACAGACGTTTCGTTCAAACATTATTTTCATTTCCCCACTAGCCCACGTAGCCTACAGTGCTATATGCGGGAGATGCGTGAACCAAAAAAATATATAAAATAATTAAAATATAATTGTATCTACTTATATCATAACTAACCAAAAAATCTCCGAACGAATTAAAATTTAAAAAAAAATGTTTTGAATCTTCAATTAACAGAAAAAGACACGAAAAGAGACTAAGGATGAAGAAAGAAAGAAAAAGAATAAGCATACCGGAAACAGTGGAACTGTCTCAGGACAATAAAGAGTTCTACGCGGAGAGAATGTGGCTTAACGGCATCGTGCCATATATTATTGCGGAGAAGTCTAATTGTAAGTAGAAAATAATGGTTTTCTAGAGACAAATCCCTATGTTCTAAGGAAGTAGCAAAAACCAGTTTTAAGGCTTCGATACTAAAATTCTAATAATATTATAATGTGAAAGTTTGTGAGGATAGATGTTTTAACGGATTCGTTGAAAGGATTTAGACGACATATTACAGTAGTATAATTTATACATAAGAATACCTCATCGTCTACAGTTTATGAAAAGAAAATTTTGGTCGCTTATATGTAAAATTATTAAAAAAGGTAATATATTTTTGTTCCAAGATGACATACAAGATTTGCGAGCGCGTCTGGAGGAGGTTAACGACATACTGAAGGAGAGGACCTGCGTTCGTTTACAAGAAATCTCTGAGAGAGGAAAACGGAAATACGAGGACTATCTCGTTTTAGATGACAGCGCTGATTACGTCACTGGCAGAGTGGGAGGGAGACAGGTGAGTACGGCTTAGAGGAGCAAGTGCCGCCTTCAATTTAGACTTTCTCAAGTTTTTTGGCAAGAGATTCCATTACTTGCCAACATATTTTCCTACCACATCGCATTACAAATTTATAGGCACACCTATAGGCCGGACTCCGCATCGTCACGACACATGCCAATTACATATAGATTAGATTATAATACAATATTGCAGAAGAACCGCAGAAGGCAGAAGGAACCCTGGATTGCCTTATTAATGTTATCTGTTAGAATAAGCATTTTTTTATTTTTTTTACTATAAATATTTTCAACTATTTCTTTAGCATTTTCATGTAATCTAAATCACATGAAATCTAAATTTCAAATGAATCTTTCGTGTTGCAGCATTTTGGCTGTGTCGAGTTATTCGAGGGCGGTCAACACAAGCAGCACGCCGCTATGATGGTGATGGCGATGCTTGGTTTCTACTTTGAGGTGTCTCGTCACGATCGGGACAAATATATAAGAGTACACAATCGACATATTCGAGCAGGTATTTCTTTTTTTCAATATGCCCTTTTTACTACGAAAACAAAAATATATAGTTCTTATTTCAGTTACTAACAGGTAGATTTCCCCTTTTCGCCCATTTAAAAATTATGCTTACGTTACAAATATTTTTCCAAATCAGTTTCAGCCCATAAAAGTCGCGTGTACTACAAATATTATTATATTTTTCCATTAACATCCAAGAATACACTTACAAATTGAATTCATTTTCATGAAATGCGTTGCTTTGAAACGTCCAAAAATCATTCGTCTCGTCCAAATAACGATTAATGTAAACGTTATAACATATAAGTATATCTGAATATAAAATATTTGTGTTTTTTAGATAAACTTCACCATTTCGAGAAGATTCGACCAGACGCCACCCTGCCCGTGTCCTACGACTACAATAGCGCTACGCAACCAGCGTGGCAATTTTGGAGGAAAATTGGTATAAAAGGCATTTCGTCAATCGCGACTTACAAAGATCAGGTGATAAATTACTTTGGCCACTGAGCTATATTACTGAAAAGTTTTATATAAATTCGTTCAGTAGTTTTTTAGTTCCACAATGAATGTCGCATGTTACAAACAGGGTAGGCAGAAACAACCTATTGGAAAGCATCCTAGTGTTCGAGACATTGCGTACTTAGTAGCTTTTCATAGGCTTATCTAGATATATTTACTTCTTTGAAAGTGGAACAGACCTTCAGTTCGTGTAAAAGCTTAAGACAGAAGAAGACTACTATTCTGGAGTGGGCACGGACCAACCGGCCCCCCTATTCTTACGCCTATTCAGCTTCCCTCCCACAACCATTACGTTTACAGAGTGTACCTCTCTGCGGCACTGTAGGCACATATATACCTATATAAGTAATATAGACATTTTTCTTTACAGGATCCAGACGGCTCCATGATGAAATCTTTAGGACAAAATGACAAAAAGCTGTCCGATATAGATATAATGAAAATCAACAGTGTGTACGGTGTCAAGTGTTTTGAAAATCAACGACGTACTGAAATAAATTGATGTTTCTTAAATGTTTTATTATTTTAAACATCATTTTTAATTAAATTGGAAAACAGTCGTTGTTAAGTTTTATCTTAACGTCTAGTCTAGGAAAACCAATAAAATTACACATAACCCTTAAATATAGTTTTATTATTATTTTACTATATCTCCTTACATCCTTGTAAAAATATCCAGTAACTCATTTGTAATAGGGATACCTGATATGTAGTGGCTTCAAGTTCCATTAGCAAGTGTTTCTTTAGTGTGTTCAGGCGATATTTGGACATTGTTACCGTCACCGGGATTTTCCTCTGAGATATCTTTACCTAACCTGCTCCTAATAAAATGAATGAAGATTGTAGAAGAGGCCAGTCGTGGCGCAGGGGCAAAAAGTGTGACTGTAAAATCAACTGGTTGTGGGTTCGATGCTCACTCTAGGAAATTAAATAATTATTTCAATTTATATTTACATTTTCTTCGCTGTGGTATCACTCAAGACGCTATGTCTATAGAATTCGGCGAAAAGCGAGGAACGGAGTGTTACACCAGATTCCCTCTGCCTACTCTGCTGTGTGCGGGATGTAGAAAAAAGTGACAACACAATGCATTTGCTTCATGTTCACTCGTTATATGTTAGTAGTATTCTGCGAAAAAAATGTGATAAATTATTTTGTTAAGCTTCACGCTATACGTACATAGCTGGTTAGGCAAAAGGAATCCGTAAACTTAAATAAAGAAAAAGATACCCCGTTTTCACCACTTTCTACTGATTTTTTAAGGCATTACGTAAATAGCGGAACACAACGCCGCGCTGGCCTCGCTGCTAGATCGAGAAAATGAAAATATCTAATATTTCATTCCACTGTGTGGGGATCGGACCAACAACCGTTGCGTTTACAGTCACATGCTTGTTCCCCTGTGCCAAGACCGCCTCAATCTCCACAATAAACACGTAAATATATAATAAACAAGTTTTACTCATACATTTGCGATTCAAAAGGAACATTTTCATTGAGACTCAGGTCACTGCGGCTCGCCACGTCGTATACCAGTATATCTCGCGGGTATTTACGAAGGCGCACTATACAACGCTCTGCCGTTATTATCGCACCGACCGCTGTGGAGATGTTAGCTTAGTATTTGGTGTAGGGTGATGCTTAAGAATAATACATTTGATGAACACTGCATGGGGCTGGTGTGTTTATTTATTTATTGATCCATCAATTGTTACATCAACACTTACAAAAAAATACAAATGAGCAGTGGCGGACTAAGGGGGGGGCGGCGGGGGCGGTCCGCCCCGGGCCTCTGGTCCAGGGGGGCCTCCAAATGGTGCAAATTCCCTTGATCAAATCCTAAATAAGCCCTTGAAAAAACGCATAGTATCTACTTAAGAGGAAGTTTGAGGTTGGAGGGGGCCTCCAATAAACAAATAAGTACAGGGATTAGTGCAGCCTGTACCGGTANATTGACAGTGACATTGACATATTGCAGTACTATATTTGACAGTTGACATTTGTAGCACAGCAGTCTCCTAACTATATTTATTCAATCAAGTAAGGTTAACTGACCAAAATCGATTTATGAAAAATGTCAATAAACTCTGTTGATTACTCGACTACAACACTACTAAGACATTTATATATGACAGTTGAGTGTTGACACTTGACATTAGACATTTATTATGTTGTTTATGTTTTATCGCTACAGAAAAAAATATAATTGTAAATATCTAAGAAATTTAAATTTTTGTTTTGTTTATATTCAAATACCTAATCGTGATTGTGTCCTCTCTATTCTTCGTGACTTAGGGGAAATAAGCTGTGCTCAAGTGGCATTCGTAAAATCCATAAAAAAAAATTCTAATAAATCTTCATGACTAAAATACTGTTAAATATTTAAGTTGAAATGTCTTCATTTTTGTGTTTCATTTGTCACAGTACTGTTAGTAAAGAGACAAATGAGGAGACTCGAGACAAATATCGCGAAGTGGTTGGCATGAATGTATGTATTTAGAATTATTCTAGTATTCTACTGTTATAAAACGTTTGTTGAATGTTTCTTCTGCTTTACTATATGCAGGATACACCATGAAAGTATATTTTTTAATTAAAATGCTTGTACTTATTTACATGTATAGATGGGACTATCCTAACCATAGTTTTCTATCTCTGCTGGATATACTTGAAATTTTAGAAAATGTGCAGAGGCAAAAGCAAAAAATGAATCTCTCTTTAATATCAAATTTAAAATATTTTTATAGAGCTTTTTCTGAGAAAAAATTAGATCAGTGTCTATGTATTTCATTGGAATTGAAATATTTATTTTAACTAATTTTCTATTTAATATTACAGTTGTGTCCTGACTCCCAGTTGTGTTACATCTGCTGTCATGTTTTGAACAAGCTGTCACTCTTCAGATCTATTTGTTTGAAACGAAGCTTAGAATATCCTGTGTTGTTTAGGTAATATTTTTTTAGCTTCACACTGTATCTCTCATAGTAGGGTAGGGAGAGGGTACCTAGGGACCTATAAAGGCACTTCTTTCCTATTACGAAACTTCCATTCATTCCATTTACTGCTTATAACTTCAACTTTTCCAGCAATGTATATTGTATATTATATAAAGAAATTGAAACTGATCCTTTTCTATGATTTTCACCAAGTATATAAATTACTACATAGAGTATTTTTTTTCTTTTTTTTTCTACTATATAATTGATGAAAAAAATTATAATATAGATATTTTTTAAAGATTTTTTTTCAAAGATTTACACTGATATATCACAACTACCCTAATACAATGTAATTTTTTTATAATACTTCCCTAGTGTTTTCTTACAACTGTGTCCAAGTAGTTGAATGGAAACAGCTAAGATATGTGTATAACACATTATATATTGTAAGAGCCCTAAGTACCATTAACATTAACATCATGTAACACAGTCTAAAAATACTGTTTGTAATGAATAGTTCATAAAGGGATTATTTATAATAATTTTTAAATTCTAACCAATATTTTCCGACATTACTAAGTTAAACTAAACAAACAGACCCTTCAGCCTTATAATATTGGTATAGAATAAACAATTTAAACAAAATTAAACATTCACAAATTGTATAAATTAAAAAATATGTATATTTGAAATAAATTTTGTTACTTTACATAATTTTTATATATCTTATATTTTGTATTTCAGAGAAAAAGGAACTTTGAATTTGCAAAAGTGTGATTTAGAATTAAATGTTTTATGTCCAGAAGACTGCAATCAGTATCAAAGGAACAAAATCTACCAATTCATTCATGACAATGATGCTAATGACACAAATGATAATAATGACAATGAATATGTTAAATTAGAACACGAAAATGATTATAATGCAATGTCGCAATGCTCGCAATGTCAATATCAAAATTTTAAAAATAATGATGACATAGACGAAAATAATTATGATTGTAAAAGTAAAAATGTGAATAACTTTAATTGCACACCAAATGATTACATAAATGAAGGTTTAGTCAATGACGATAATGACATACCTGAACAATCTGAAGAAGAAAATTACAATAATGACGCTCAAGATTATTCCGAATTACAAAATGATGAAAATAACACTAACTTAAATGAAAATGAACAAATCTTTGAAGATTTAAATATAAGTAATAAGAATATAAATGATGAAACAGAAACAGAGCGGAAGTTATGTAATGAAGAAAATGAAGATAATGATATTCCACAAAATGAAAATTTTAATGATAAAACTGTGGAAATAGATGAGATAAATGTAAATAATGAAGCAACTGATGTGTTAAAAAAGAAGAAAGTAAAAAAAAGAAAGAAGAAAGGCTTCAAGAAGATTATTTTAAGTTTAGAAGAACAGAAGGCAGAATTAGAAGCAAATAGAAAAGAAAAGAAATATATAGAATCGGAATTTAAATGTTATAATTGTGCTTTAGGTTTTTTATTCAAAGATACTTATCAAGCTCACATGATGAGACATGAAGAGGCATGATTTTTTTTTTTAGTTTCTCGCTGTATCCCGCATGTAGCAGAGTAGGCTGAGAGAATGCAAAAAGCTAAAGTACTTTATTCTTTACACACAGCCTAATTTTCTAGATTTTACATGTTTGTTGTCACATTTACAGTCGCGCACTTGTGCCACTGGTCATTGTAGACTGGCCTCCAAACGAAATAATATTTAAAATATTTACATAATTTTTTATCCAATTTAATTTACATTTATTTGTAATCATTGCAGTCTTCGTGATGAAGGGTCTGACTGTAAACACTTCGGCAATTGGTTCCATACCCACTCAGGGTAATAAGTTATTTTCATTTTCTCTCTCTGTGTGAATGGGTGTCTTCACTAGGTTTCTTCTGCCCAATTTGTTATATGCGGGAAAAGCGTGATAGCTTCACGCTTTATTAAAAAACGACGTATTTTTTTAATAAAAGGTTTTTTTAAATTAATATATAATATTTATTTAACACTTTCAGTCGAACGGCCAACACCAATGTGAAACATGTACGCTACGTTTCTCCACAATTGCTTTGTTAAGAGCTCATATGGCTAATCATAAAGAGATATATATTTGCACGAAATGTGGATTGAACCTACGACCCAGAGGCCAGAGAGGCCATAATTGTACTACAAAAGAAGTTGAATCGGTGTCTTGTCATCTATGTGGAAATTTGTTTAAGTGAGGTCTTTTTTGTTAAGTTTTTTTTTATTTTGACTAGTTTCACTTATGTATTTACGCAATTTTTTTTTTCTAATCAAGATTCTAAATAACAATTTAATATACATAATGCTTATGTATATTAAATTATGGTAACATATGAGTAAAACAAAATGATATGTTTATATTATTAGTAAGCAAATCAAAGTATTTTTTATGGACATATTTCATTTACTGTTTTTTTAGCTTTCTGCTGTATCTTGCACACTTCGCGCCAAATTCAAGACGTATTGCGTATTGCGTGGCGGAACTCGACGCCGTTTTTTAACTTAAACTTTTCCATTATAATTCTCAGAGACGCCAGCGGCCTGCAGCAGCACATAAGACGCGTCCACACGCGCAAGTGCAGCGGTCGCCTGCACTCGTGCGGCGCGTGTGGGGACGGCTTTAGTACGCAACGAGCTTTAAGGACGCATATGATGTGAGTATAGGATATATTGATTGTCGAGTGGCGCAACATAACACCGTTTATAAAATTTTACTGAATTTATTTACACAATAATTCTTATACGTGGAGGACAAAGTTTCTTAATACTAAATTTCCTCCTCTATCCTGTTATAAGCGGGATACGGCGTGAAGTACAGTACAGTTAATAAGTTGTGACCGCTGTAGGTAGCTGTGTGATGGCAGTATTAATTGTTTTGTTTTCAGTCCAATCTCAGTCTGTTAAAAATAGCCTTATATGAGAAACAATGGGAGCATTCATACTATCGGTTAGATTTTGATGCAATTACAATTTGTCAATTTGTCATACAAGAATTTGAGATTGGACCGAGGAGGAATCGTGATCGACACTTTTCGTTTCGTCGTTTCGTCGTCATTCTCGCTTGAGTATTCTTCACTACTTTTCGTGCTCACAGTGTGGCGTTCAGTTCCGCACAATAATGATTATACATGGATAATGGAGTGTTTTGACACTGAATAATGTGTAGCGTAATGCACCACTTGCCAGTGACTTCTCTTCTCCCCCAGCAAGCACGTGTCGCGCAAGTTCGCGTGCTCGCAGTGCGGCGCTCAGTTCCGCAGCCCGTACTCGCGCGCCGCACACGAACGCGCGCACGGTGATGGGGGCGGGACGGCACACGCGTGCGCGTGCGGCGCGCTCTTCGCGTCCCGGAAGGGTCTGGTGGAGCATAGACGCAGGAGTGCCAGGCATCAGAGTGTTCTGTGAGTTTTTTCACGTTGTTTTGCGAGATTACCCTCTGTGGGATGTGGTATGCGGGATGAAGCGTGAACTTGTGTTTATTTTTTGTTTCTTTTTGCTAAGTTTAGATTGTTATAATATGATTTATTATTGGTTACGTTTTTTAAACTGTATTGAAATGACTTACCTGTAATGCCATTATATTTTTATATTTGTAAACTATTGAGTTATGAACTTATTTAAAATATTATTCATTTGTTTAGGATATAAAGACTATGCCACAAATGTTTCTGCCTCACCAAACACCCGGCTTGATTTATAACTATTGTTTATTATTTTTTTCAGTTTAATGGATTTTTCCGTACTATTATACAACAAAGAACATAGAGGACCTATTTTTAATTATATTTGTGTAAAGCTGCGTTTAATTAATAATTATCATACATTATCAATATGAGAATCAAACCTACAACCAATTTTACAATGAAACGATGTCTCACTCACCTCACGGATTTCTCCACTATATTATTTAATACCTAATTCCTTATTAATCTATCGTTTTCAGATTCGAATGCCCCATATGCGGTCGACCATGCCCCACACAACGTGCTCTTTCGTCACACGTGCAGACAATACATGGGGGACATGGGGTTCCATTGGACACCGGTGTACAAGTGAACACGGCAGTACAATTGGACACCAGGGTAGAAACAGACAATGTGGTACCAGGGATCCAAATACAAGCACACACTTGTCCTATATGCCCAGCGCGTTATACTACGAGGAAGTCGTTATTGAGGCACATTAGGGGTCACAGTGGGAAATCTGATGTTAAGATGGCGGTGTGTCATTTATGTGGGAATAGTTTTAAGGTAGTTTTTGTTATTCTATATTTCTTATTATATGTATGTGTGGAAGATATCACAGGATAGCTTCCTGTAGGACTTACACTACTGATATATTTATGTAACTTGAAAATTAACAGTGCTCGTTAATTACTTTGTGAGGCCTTGAAGGCCTATGGTTTTATATAGTATAGTATTCCGCATACAGCTTGGTACGCATATGGCACCTAGTGCTAAGACATTCAATTGCCCACTCTTGGCCAACGCTTCTCGAGACATTGCGTGTTGAGTGGTGCAACTCAACTTGCGCTTTGCCTCGTTACCCATCGAGGAAATATTAAATAATTCTTTCTGTTAGTAGGAATCGAACCCATCATCGTCGCGCTTACAATTTATGCCGCTACATCACGACGATGGCCTTAAATCTGTGTTCATATATTTTCAATGATTTTTTATTAATATTTTACTCTATTTCAGGGTAACAGTAAACTAAACAGACATTTGAAGGAAGTTTGTGAAAAAGCGAAAATTGAAGAAGAAATATCAGCTTTATATGAATAAATGTAATTTTGAATCTGTTATATATCTCACGAATAATTTAAATATCAATATTGACAAATGGCATTGTGTATTTAGTGACAGAACTTAACGCCGCAAACTTTAGAAATATTTTTTTATTATCTGTGATATTGTAGCTAATTTTAATAAATCTATGTTCAATATTTGTTTTATTTTGAGTACTATTACTTTTGGAGTTAGTGTAATGATTAGGAGACAAAAATATTTAGGAACAATTGAAGTAATAATTTAATAGTACATTTTCAAAATTTTACATATAAAATAAAAGTTAATATTCGTTGTTTTGTCTCGAAAAGTTTTTTGCATGGTATATTGTATTTAACATTCATTTGATACCCATATTAGGTGGGTGGAACAAAAATTTGTTTAATCCGTCATTTTGGACTAACACTTACACGGCAAGTTAAAAAAAATCAGGTTTTAAAATATACATATAAAAATATTATTATTGAATAATTTTTTCGATTTTTTTCTATTTATTTTTATTTTTTCCAATTAATTAACAAATAAATAAAAATAAAACAGCACAAATTTTCCAATACATTTAATAATAATAAAACAAAACAAAAAACAACTAATCCTACAATAAATTATAGCATTTCTATAAATAACCTCACTCCCTCAGTACACGCAATCCTCTCGCTAACACTAACTATCCCGCACCACTTTCTATTCCACAGGGACCCGTATCATAGAATCACTTTGTTATCATTTTACATGTAATTAAAAAAAATGTAAAAATAAGCAATAAAGTTAATTTTATTTCTTATTTTTAATGTTTACCTGCACAAATGTGTTACAGTTGGATAATATCTGACTGGTAACAAAGCTTGCGAATTTGATTCATGCTAAAATAATTTTATTTCAAAAAAAAATAAAATCAGTTTCACGCTGTATCCCGTACACAGCAGAGTAGGCAGAAGGAACCTAAAGTTAAGACACTCCGTTCCCCAACGTTTTCCGTCTTATTTCTAGAATTGAGTGAAAATTTGAAAATATATTGTTTTAACAGTAGATTTGGCAATTTTTGTAGAAACTAAAGATTTTTTGGTCAATAGCTTTAAAAATGCCAATTAATCCTGTAATAAATTATAGCATTTCAATGCTAAAAATGCGACCAAATTGAACCCGCTAATAGCCTCCACGAGCAACACACGTAACACTCCGCTACATTCCTTCAACACTCTCCCCTCGCTCTCCGCACCCTTCTCACTAACACTCTCTTTCCCGCACCACTTTTTCCTCCATACATCAGTTAAAGCACTTTTTTTTAACTCCTGCGTTTGACTTTGGTTTAAATTTAACGATTTTTGTGTGTTTGCTTGAGATTTTGTATTTCTGTGTAATATTACTTCTAATATATGAAATATGTGGCAAATATTTTCTGTCTTATCCGGGTATTGAATTTCGAACATTTCGTTTTTGATGTCTTGCGTGAATTTGCTTAAGATGGTAGTTATTTTTTGTATTGTATATTCTATTATGTATAGTGAACTGTTTAAGTAGAGAAGACGGTTGATAGCTTGTTCTTTTTTTAATATCTGTAATTTAATTTAATGGTAGTTAAATGTTAATTATCATTTATAGGTCTGACAGTACAAAAAAATACAGTACAAAAGTCTAAGTAAATATGCCATATTTCCACGTGAGATACGTGAAGATAAGAGTTTAAAAAAAAATTAGCTCCACGCTGTATCCCATTAGAATAGATAGGTTGGCAAAAACAACGTAGTGTCAAAACACTCCATTTCGGTTTTCATCAGGTTTAGACCATTCTGAGATCGGTCGATCGGGATTCGTAGATCGATCTCAGAGTTAAGATCGGTTTTAACGTTATTACGCGCTTAAATATACACGAATTATTCGGTTAAAGAGTTTAAATGAAACTCTATAAAATGATAATGTGTAAAAATCGCGATAATGAAAAGATTTTATTACAAAAATAAAATAAAATTAATTTATATACTTAATTACAATGTTTTCTTCGCAGTTGTCTCCTTCATATATATAATGTAGTAAGTTATCGATTGTGTCTAATAAGGCTTCTAAAAAGTTCGGATATTTTTCGTCTTCGTGTAGGGTGTTTATTAGATCACCTAATACCTATAATATTGTAATGCTATAGTTACTTATTTCTTGATTGTTTTGGATTCACGCTGTATTGTGAACACATTCCGTTCTCCATTAAGATACTTCTGTTCCCCAATGTTGTTTAAAGTTGACTTGCTAGAGTGAAGAAATTAAATACTCCCCAGAGTGGAAATCGAATTCACAACCTTCACGTTTGCAGTCATACTCTTGTGCCACCGGGCCACGATGGCCACTATATCAAAATAATTCTTAAAATAGTTATTATTTCAAAAAAATATTTATCTACAAGAAAGATAAATAAAAGCAATATTTTTTACTTCAGCAGCATGGCTAGTGATGTGCGCGATGCGCGACAGCAAGACGTCGCTAGTGATGTGCCGCAACAGACACTGCGCGGACTCATTGACACTTGACAGTGACATTGATATTGTGTCAGACACTGGAAACCGAGAAAATTTAATTGAACTGGGACTGAACTGAATTTAATTATAAATTCTGCTTGAAATATAGAAAATAGTGTTAAGCACTAAAAATCGTTTTGCCTTTTCTTTAACCTTCATACTGTATCCTGTACATAGCAGGGTACGCAGAATGAACATGAGAACCTTCTGTTAAAACAGTCCGTTTCCCATTAAGAAATTTCAGTTTTCCACTTTTCGCTGAATTATTGAGGCATTGCGTGTCGAGTTGCTGCACTCAACGCAGCGTTTCGTTTCATTACCAAAGCAGGAAATTAAAATATGAAATATTTCGTTTCCTCCAGTGGAAATGAAACCCACAACCTGTCGTGTGCCCCTGTGCCATGACTTACCTCTAAAAAACTTTTTCAGGTACCTCGATTGAAAGTATCTTACCTCGACTAAAAGTATCTACTTGGCTATTTCTCCATCTCTCACTCTCTCTTCTACTCAAATAATTCTTTACTTTATTCAATTCCTCTAACACTTTGAACGTGACTACTTCTGTTTGAGATTCTGTTACATCTGTAATACTATTAAAATCTTGTATTTTTGTATCTTTATTTACTTGTAAATTATTATTTAATGTTTTAGGTTGTTCTACGTTGTTATTTGTGTCTAAATTAGTATCACATACTTTTCTTGTTCTATCTAATATATCATCTATTTTAATTTCTTTGTTTTCTATGTTAGGCTTATCTAAGTTTGGATGTATATCTTTTGTTGTTGTAAAATTTTGTATAGAATTCAAAGTAATTTGGCTGGAATCAGTGAAATATCCTAATTCATCTAAGTTTTGAGAAAATGACGTTGGCTTCTTTAATTTCTTAATTTGATTATTATAGTTTGTATTGGAAGATAAGTCGAGTGGAAATAAATTAGAATTTACTCTGCTATTATTATTGCTGTTTAAATTGTTGGCCAAAATATTTTGCGAACTTTCCACACATTCTCCAGCTAAAATGTTTTGAGTAATCAAAAAGTTACTCCTATTCATATTCTTAGTTTCTACAATATCCATTTTGTCTATTGTTTTCAAATGTTCATTGCTTAAATTAAAGCTTGTGATTTGTTTTGGTGAATAATTATTGTTATTTATATACACATTTAATTTATTTTGCATTGCGCTTTCACCACTTGTACTTGCTTTGTTTGATAATAAATGTTTATTACATATTATAAAACTATCTTGACTTTGACTAATATGTGTGTGTTCATCTGTTAGTTCGGTATAAAATTGAGTTGTAGCTCGTAAATCATTTGTGGGATTCTTATTCATATTTGTAATAGTGTTTTCTAATATAGCATCTTGGTTTAAAGAGAAATGAGTATTGTCATCCAAATTTATACTTGTATCGTCCGGTGTTTCGTAATATGTTGATTGGGAATTGATATTTTGTATCTGGGGAATAACATTTTTTTAAAATTTTTACTTTCAGAGTCGACGAAAAATTAATTCTATTAGCTAAAATAAATATATAGAAAACTAAGGGGAATCTCCTTAATTTCACTTTTCGCATCACTCCCATACGCTTGGCTGGCTATAATGAAAAATGACAGTGGCAGATAATATGCAGATTACTTTGCAAGATTATAGATAAAAAGAATTATTGAAAATAATCATTAATTTCTTCACATTATATTAAAAATGTAGACTCAAATCAACAAGCATAGAAAATCAGCACTTCGTCGAAACCAACCACGAATTCAAATTCAAATTCAAAATATTCTTTATTCAAATAGACTATTATTATAAGCACTTCGAATCGTCGAAGGAATATAAGAACAGAAAGCTACCACCGGTTCCGAAGGCAGTTCTGCTGAGAAAAGCCGGCAAGAAACTCAACAGTTGCTCTTTTCAAAGTCAATGGTACAATTTATTACATTAACTGGCAACTATCCTGCATTACATTCAATATACATTAATTCCATACATGTTTATCCTCTAAATATTCTTGAACAGTATAATAAGCTTTACTTGTTAGGATTTTATTTACATATATTTAAAATTTTTGTAGTGGCAAACTAAGAAGTTTTTATAATTATATCTATGTATTAAAAAACCTTGTTTCCTTCCGAATAACAATTGAGCTCACAAATATAAATGCTACAATTAAAACTTCTTATCAACAAGTCAAATATACTTTTGATACAAAAATTTACAAAAATAGGTTTTATGGATTAGATTTTGTGTGATAATTCTGTAGGTTGTACCATTTTGTTTAAAACTAATTGGTCACTAGTGTTTTTGACTGTACATTTGGAAGAGGTTGTTTTAGCTCATATTCTTAGTCAACACTAAAAAACTTAAAATCCTAACTTAACTTAATCTGACTAGCAAAAAATATGTAGAAAAATAACGACACTTATTATAGTCAACAGTATGTTTGAATCCACTTACATTTTTCACAGAAGTTTCAATGTTAAGATTATTCGCTTGAGAGCAAGCATTTTCATTTTGTATGATATCTTCTACATTATCAAACGCAAAATCTTTTAATATTGTGGCACTGTGGTCACTTTCGTTATCACTTAAATTGAAATCTTCCTCACAAACTGATACTTTACAATTATTTATTTCAATAAAAGTACGTTTCGAATCATTTATATAATCTTCCATCGTTTTGTTTTCTGGTTTAGTTTTTATAACGGCTATTGCTATTGCTAAGCGATATTTTTGTTTGATAAAATTAACTGCAATTAAAATTTTATAAGTGAAATTTTATATGCAAATAATGTTCAAGAAATAGCACACTCAGTAATTTACTTGGTGGAGTGGATATTACTAAAAATGTCTAACTGATATGTATGTTAACAACATAATAATTTGAAAGCGCTCGTTTAAGGATATTCACGTAGCTTGATGGGAACGTATGGTTTAGTGGTCAAAGTGCTTGGACGGTAAACATAAGGTCTGGGTCAAATTCAGCTATGTTCAAATGTTCATACGTTATCTAAAAAAGGTATTCTTTTCCCAAGTGTGAAATAAGTAGATATAGCATATAACATAAAGAGCATAGATGACAGCATATAATATAAAATATATTTACCGTAATCTTCATTTATCATATCGTTATTGTAGGTTGTATAACATTATTGTAAATAAATACGTTAACATTTAAATAGCTCTTAATCTAAGTAGTTATTTCCGCGCCAAAATTATAAACTTTCAATATATCAGGCATAGAATCAAGCTTTTACAGCCAAATATAGTATTGCTTAGGATAAAAATTGTATAAAGATACAATTTTATAGTTTAATAAAATTTAATGAATTTTGACAAAAAAAACGAATTCTAATGTAATACCAGTATATATATATATATATATATATATATATATATATATACATGATATATAGAAAGTATGTAATCTTACAGGCAAGACTAATCAACTTTAAAGTAAGAAATATAAAAATATATAGTTTGTAGTTTAAGTCCAATATTAATACTACAGAAATATAATAAAATATATTTAATATTAAAGATAATAATAAATTGTAGTGTATTTTATTATCACATTTGTTTATGGTATAAAAAATATCTGTGAATTTATTTTAAGTGATGTAAGTGATTTATAAATCGATGAAATAATTTTCAATTTTTTTAAATTTTTTTAATTTTCTTTTTTAATATTGACATAATTAATGATAGCGAAGCTATGTTGCGCAAAATTTGTGAAATTTTCTTTTTTTTATCCGCACGCGCTGGGATAGGTTATTTAAAGTTCAATCTGTGCACGTTTTACAGCTTAACTCTATGGCACACATTTTGACCATTTACTCAAAATCTACAATTACAATTATCACCGAACTACATCGCTGGGATCACTGTGTCTTTCACAACGTTCCAGCAAAATTTCAGAGCTGTACTTAACCAATAATAAATAAAAAACAGATTGACTAATTACATATTTTTATTTAAACTATATCTTTTGAGTTACTTACATATAAATACACAAGAATATGACTCCATTATACATACAATAAATTTAAGTACATGTAACAAAATAAACATAAACATATCGATAGTCGATATCGATACATCGTATCAATATCGTCACAACACGTCACGCGTTCACGCACATCGCACGTCAAATAGATAATTTTCTTGTTGAAAATTATTAAACAATTTAATAATACCGACAAGTGCCCTAGAAAGGACAATAAAAACATAATAACCGCGTCACAGTGCCTATATTTTATTAAGAATTAAATCTAGATTCAGTGTACGCATTCATATAAAAAGAAAAAAAAACATTTTATTGTTTGTTCAGTGCGAATATTTATGAGAAATTTCACAAGCTGACCTTTTTTGTTTAATGTATTTAGCAATGCGAGACGCCGGCGGCACGAAAATGTGTCGAAAACAACTTATTTGATGACCTATAACTTGCAAAACATCGGTACGTATTTTAGTAATATAATGCGCTTAATTAATTATCATATCTTAATATATTTAATATTTTCATTTCCCAACTGTGGTTACAAGACAAGGAGTTCCTCCTCTCATGACCTAATGTACTGTAAATTGGGCGATACTTGGTAAACGGAGTGTCTTAACACTAGATATTCTAAGTATACTGGTATATACAGAAGCTTAATTATATATAATAGTAAGGTTATTGGTATATTTACGTTATAGTGTTAATCAAATTAGTTGAACATTGTGTTAGTAGGTCAGTTGCATCTTGGTTTCCTTGCAAAGAGATTCTAATAAGAAAATTGTGATTTATTTATTTAGTGTATTTTACCTTTCTTATTTTAAAAGTTTATGATTTGTTAGCTGAAAAAAGAATATACAAACAAGGACATAACCTATTTGTTAATTAACATTTTTTTTAATATATGTGTGAAATTGCATTAACATTGTTTAGTAAACATTATGATGAAATCATTATAAAAATATGTATACAAATACAATTTAGTACCAAATGTACAAAATGAAAGAAAGAAAGTGATTTAAAGATAATTTTGCTATGTTATCCTGCATATATATTTATAAAATTTTATATTACAGACTTTTCTGGTAACAATATTTGATAGTCAGTACATTAAATATTAATATAGAATAAATTTGTGGTTAATAGTTAGCTTGAGTAGATTTTAATTAATTAAGAGTAACAATTTATCCTTATAATTAACCCATTACTCATTTTGATATATATATAAAGGTTCGAAACACCACAAATGAAGAACTGAACTGAACTATGGAAAAAGATAAATATTAGCTTTTGCTATATATTTATAATAATGTCCGTCTATTGTCAATTTATTAACTTTGTGTGTACATCTATATTAATAATATAAAGCTGAATAGGTCATTTGAAATTATCTTGATGTAGCTCACTGGAGCAGATGAATATGTTAAATGTTGTATATACAATTCTTATATAAAAAGCAATGAAGAGCCATGACATAAAGTAATTAATAGTTAAATGTAGATTGTAGGTTCGCTTTCACAAATAATAAATGTAATATCTGCAGTTTGTTTCGATAGTATAAAGAATGTGATGACCTTCCAAACGGCTAGGATTAGGTCAGCCAGTATGATGACAATGCATGAGACTAAAAAGATGCACCAGGTCTACAATAAACTCACTACACTACATTGGATTTCCATTAGCGTCTTTGACTACCCTAATTTGGATTGTCATTTTCACTATTATTAAATGTTCTTGTTATATTTAAGTTTTGGGAATTATTACAAGATATTTATTTCATTTATATAGTAGGAATAGGATGAACATTATGAAATGTAATAAAAATAATATTTGAAAATATTTTGCTAAATCTGATGTCAGTCAGTAAGTCAATTGACTATTTGCTATATTTCATTTTATAATTATAATTACTTGTATATTCTTCCTTGTTTATATCATCATAATATGTATGACTGTATGTCTTATATAGTTCCAATCGAATTAACATTTTTAGCAAGATTAAGTAAGTTGTAAGTTAGAATTAATTGCTTTTACGTTTTCATTTACATTGATAAATTTTCTTATAATGGATTTTCTCATCTTCCATGTACAGACAGCAATCAATTACAATTTTATTATATTAGATATATAGATGTATGTATGTAGATTTATAAAGAACTGTTTAAATAACAAATCATTTGCATTGAATGAAGTTGTATTATGAATATTCCAACTTTGTTATGACTCGGAATTGAAATGAGTTATTGTGTTTTTGTTTTTAGTTTCATATTCCAAACTTTTGGGGAAGTAATGACACCATCGTCATGTATTTTTTTCCCTTTAAGACATTTCCGTTCGTCACCTGAAGAAATTAATTAGTTTAGCCGCCATTCACGACATAACGTTAAGTTCCACCACTCAAAGCCCAATTTCCCAAATTTGGGCAGGAAAAGTTTCTTGACATTAGGTTCTCCTTTAGCGTCACGCTGTATTCCGCATATAGCAGGGTAGACAGAGTGAACCTGGGAACCTAGAGTAAAATAAAGGAAATCTAGTGTGTAGTGAAAGACGCTTCCGTAACTCACTTTCCGCTGAGTTCTTGAGGCGTTGCGAAGTATCAAATTAAATATTAATTTAAATAGGAATTTGAACTTTTCACCATTTTTATTATGATCTAAACTCATTCTTCTAAATCGACACATAACGTCATCTTATTGAAGTCACGTTTATGAAGAAAATTTACTAACAAATGATTTTTTTATCGCGCAATTGTAAGCTTCAAAGGAAGCTCTGTTGATAAATATTATCGGTTTGTATTGAAACATGCTTCAATATCATCACAAATATATTTATAGCAGCTTCACAGTGTGTCCCGCATTCAGCAGAGAAGACAGTCCGTCAACACTGCCCAATAACTTACATCTTTATCTATATATGTGAAGTAATTCGGTGAGAATGAAGAAGAACGACGAATATTATGTAACACGCGAAGAATTTGTCAATTCGAACTAGTACTTCCTGAGATTAGTTCGTTCAGCCAAACATAATCTTCAGCTTTGTAATATTATAGTATAGATAATACGATATTGATTCATATTTTGCAGCATGTCTATCTCGACGTGACTCAAAATATATTGATAAGATAGTAAAGGAGCGTTCAAAGATGTTTGTTATAATATAGTAGGTATGTTAGTTTCTCATCTTCATGTATCTCAAGCATATTTGTTTTTGTAACCCGCATATAGCAGGGTACGTAGAGGGAACCTGGTGTTCAGATATTCCGTTCCGTTTAGGGGTGGAACTCAACGCTGTGGCCTGCGCTTTGACCGGAGCGATATAATGAAAGTATGCATTCTTGCGAGGGCGGATCCAACTCACGACCTGTTCCATTGCGAAGCGTTGGCATCATGAACATATTTAATACTAGTGGCCCAAACACGTCTTCGCCCGCTTAAACTTCTTGGCACACCTTTCTTATAGTCAAACAATACAATGTGTTTATAGAAATCGTAGCCTATGCTTTCATCTGACGTATAAACTATATTACTGTAAAGTTTTATCTAAATTCGTTCAGTAGTTTTTGCATGAAAGTGGAATAGACATCCTTCCTCACGAACTTTCACATTTATAATATTCGTAGGATTTCTACATATGCGTCAACGTACTACTCTTTTAATATCTTATTAATTTCATTTCCCTACCCCTGAAGACACAGTTCTATTAGTTTAATATCTTCAAAGATTTTTGTATCTTAATAAATTAGTTTTTGTGAGATTTCGTTTTCGAGATTGAATGTTTAATTCAGTAGAGTACATACATTCCTATGTTTATACATATCGCTAATGCGGCCTTCACATCATAATATGTAGCACAATGATCTTATACAGAGACAAATGTTATCTTTCTTGTATACAATAAAAAAATATTATATGTAGATATATAAGTATATTTTATATTTAGATTAGACGATCTCTCGCTTATAGCAGGGTAGGCAGGTCGAAATTTAGTGTCAAGATATTCTGTATCCCGCACAGCTAAGACACCCTGTTCCCATTAACACACCTTTGTTCCCATTAAGACACTTTCGTTCCCCACTTTCTGTTGAATTCTGGGTATAAAGCGTGAAAAGTGGTGCAACTCGACGTCGCGCTGACTCTCGTTACCACTGAGATTAAATGAAAATATGAAATATTTCCCCCGAGTGGGAGGGAAACAAACCCACAACCAGTCGCGTTTACAGACACACGCTAGTGTCCATGCGCCACGACGGCCTCAAGTACATCCAGAGTACGAAAATAGAAAAGGAGTTAAATGCTTAAAAGTAGTCTTTATAATGCGTGTGTAATACGTTTTAAATGGCAGTTTCTTTTATATGTATAGTAAGCGTAAAGAAAGATTTTTATACGAATATCTATACTAATATTAAAAAGCTAATGCGTTTGTTTGATTGAATGCGTTAATCTCTGGAATTACTTGTTCCAATTAAAAAATATTTTTTGTAGGATAGGTAGGATAATAATGGATCCGTTTATTGAAAAAACTCATAGCTTGTACTATATATTATAGAAACGTTTGACGGGAGTTTATAGTTTCGACGTAACTTAACCCATTGTACATGTGGTCAGAGTTACACCGTGCACTTAGTGTCATGTTTCATACACTACTCTTATTTGTTTCGTCGTAACTAAAATCTAGGGAGTTTCGGAAAAAACGACAATATCTTGGGGATGTTGGGGTATATCGGACCATACACCTTTTGTGACTTTGTTTTTTATTCGTAATGAATTTAGACGGACAAAACGCAGTGTTAAGCTTCGCCGCCCATCATGGATGGAATATGAATAATAAAGAGATGAAATTATAAAAAAAATCTTTATTTTTCATGCTGTATTTAAAATTTATAGTTTTTGAGCGGTTGTCCCAAAAATAATCGTGAAAAGGAAGTCCCTTTCTTTATTTTGATCAATTTCGTACTAAAGCTGTCAAGAGTGATAGAAGCGTTAGCAGCTATAGCAGATAAGATGATAAAACTATCTCATGTCCAATAAACAAATAAGTTCATTGTGATCGATCACTTGAAATGAATTACTTATTTTTTTAGTTGATGCCATCTGAATGATAACTCGTTCCCGACTTGAGGTATGAATTACTTTCATTACCTCGCTCTGGTAACAAGACAAACAGCGTGGCGTTGAGTGTCTTCGACACAGTGTTGATACTATTGGGTATTGGGAGGTGCATGGGGAACGGAGTGCCTCTATACTATATTCCCTCTGCCTATATCTTGCTTTATGCAGGATACGTAAAAAAAAGTTATTTAAAGATAAATAAAAAACTTAAATAAGTTTTTTTTATCGAATAGATAAACATTAGTCACACACTGAGGTATGATTTTGATTACGTCCATCGACGGGCAATTGATATGGATACATACAGATTGAACATTTATTTATTTGTTATCATTTTACAAAATGATCAATGTTTAGAAAGCTAAGCTTTGTAAAAATCTTCATACACAAATACTAAGAATAAAACTTTGAACGTATCAAATATCGTCGTGTCATAGGGACTGTCTTGAAATGAGTTACTACTTGCGGCGCACAATGTGACTTAGTTGCACATTTTGCTCCTCAACGTGCTGTACAAAAAGGTATACAATAAGGTAAGGTATCAGCATGGATCATTTGAAATTTTAGATTTTTTTTAGCTTTACTCTTTATCCTTAGTGGAGTAACCAAAGAGAACCAAATAAATAAAAAAATATATTTATTTTGAGACATGTGAAATCTGAACTTAGTGGGACTCGAACTATATTTCAAGGAGAACGTCCGATCGCGCCTTCGTGTTCCACTACTTTAATTCTTTTCTGCTTTTCTTCTATTTTATTTTCAGTGTGTGAATTTGAAGGATGTTATACAATTGAATATTTTCTACTAATACTTCAAGACCATCGTGGCGCAATGTCACAAGCTTGGAACTGAAAACGTAACGCTTGTGGATGCAATTCCTATATATTCCGATGATGGGATAAAATATTTGATATTTTTATTTCCTCGCTCTGATAAGGAGACAAAGCGTGACGTTGAGTTCCGCCATTCAATACAAGAATACGGTGGAAAGTGGAGAACGGTGTGTTGATGGAAAAGGAGTGTCTTAACACTAGGTTCCCCGGTTCTCTCTGCCACCTGCAGGTTACAGCGTGACGCTAAAAAAAAAATTATGTTAATATTGCGGTTGGGATAGTTGCCTAATTGCTAATTTAATTTCCAGAAACCTTTAATAGTAAATCTATACTATATCTATATATTTATAATATTTTTAAACTTTCGTTTTCTGTTAAAACAAAATTAAATTTTTAATGAAATAATTAAAATAAATTTAATTTTTATCATTTTGTCTGAGAGATGTATTAAGGTGAATTGCCATTTTTCTATTCATATCTTAGTGTTTCGTTATTATTACGATGAAATTAAATAATGTTGTAATTTGTGAATAACTTTCAACAAATCTAAACTGATGGTCCGAGCGAGGAGTGATTGGATATACTATACTTAATATAATGCTGAAATCGGATTGTTATCGAACCTGCTACTTATCAATAGAACTAAGTAAGTTAATTAACAGACATGTTGTAAACATTTAATTTTTATTGTAGATAATAATAAATATTTCAAAATTCACCTGTAGATAAGATGAGCTACTGCGATAACTGATAATAAATATAAGAAAGGAAGTATATTTATTATATACAGAAAAGAAAAGAATATTATTTTTTATTATTCGTTATTTTTAATAAATACAGCAGCGTTTATTGAAAATAGTTGTAATTGTATGTTGTACTATGTTGAATATTAATCAAAAATCTACATTTCATATATTACTAGGGAGAGTGGTGATCTTTATGCATTTATTGTAAATTATATTTTAAAATAGCAACCGTTGGATTTTTGTCGGCTCATTTCAAAAGTGCTGGCAAATTTATTCAAAATATTGTTATGTTAATTTATCTTTTTATGTTTCAGGTGTCACCAATAAACTTTCCTCCAATTCCTATCCTCACATTCCGCATTTGTCGTTAACACTGCCATTTGTATATAAAATTACCTATTATAAATTAAGCCCCATATTCCTCTAGCATTCCATTATTCAACCAGTGTCTTAACAGTGATAAATAAAAAAAACTTATTTACCAAAAAAAAAAAACAATTGTATATATTGTCGCTTTAATATAAGTAAATTTTATATTTATACAGCACGCGTAATTATTAAATAATCACAAAGCAATAATTTTTAAGAGTTTTCCCGTATGTCGTTCTCGTCAGTCTGCCCCTGTATGTATGTCCGTCTGTAAAATGACGTAAACACAATACAATATGAGTTCATCTCCCGCTATAGAGGCGTCCACTCCCACCGCTACCCCATCCTCCCCCGCGCTGAGAGCACCGGACTACCACTTTCATACGTCCACGCCTAATTATTTAAAGGTAATCGATTTTTAATATATACTTTTTTTATATAAAATTAATATAATACGTACAGTATGGTTACGGTACTGTAATAAACTAAGTAATATACTATTAACGACAGGCTGTAAACGTTGATAAGAGATAAGCTACGCGTAATAAATAATTAAATTTTTTTTTTTACGTCGTCACATTATATTAACTATAGTTGACTTTTCTTCTTTTTTACTTTTACTATTATATTTTTATAGCTTTGTGAACCCACAACCCTCTCGTTTACAGCCGCACACTTGTGCCACTACACTACGATAGCCTCAACCAATTTCTCTATCTATTTTATAAGTATTGCCTCTATTTCTTAGAAAGTTTACTTTGTGTATAAATAAAGTTTCTTAGTTCTTCACCAAAGAGTTTCAGAAGTTTTAATGACGCCATTCTACTGAATAGAACTATACTAACTATACTCTATGAACTTTTTTCAATTGAAAAGGCAACAAAGTAACAATACTGTATAAAAGTAGATGTAGTTAAAGTGTCAGTGAAATTAAGTCTTTATTGTACTTCTGATCTATTCTTCTAAGGGAGTTCTCAAAAGGTGGCAGCCCCAGTCACGAGCCAGTAGTAAATGAATAAAATTAAAAAATATTTTTTGTTTTCGCAGTCTATTTAAAAGCAGGACTAGATTTTGTTTTGTTGTCGTTCATTGTATTCACAATAACGTGGAATTCGAATCTACAACTATTAGTAAGACGGCTACATATATATGTAGCCGTCTTACTAATAGTTGTTCGTATATACGAAAATCGTTAAATATAATATTAATCGGATATTACTTCTTAACGTTGAAAATATATTATAATGCGATATTTGACCTTCTGATGTAATTTTTGTGACTATTCGTTAAAGGTCAGATTTATAACCAAAATTACCTGAACGACCTAAATAACGTTGTTTGAAAGAAATAAGCTGGCTTCGCTTAGTTTTGAAGCCGCCGTGGCGCGGTGTGCGGGGATCGAAGTATACTTAATACTCTGCCTACCCTGTTATGCGTGTACTTTTTTTCGTTTTATATGAAGAAAACGGAGAGAAAATAGTGATTCATTTTATATTGTTTTCATTTTATTTACATGATATTTAAGCACTTTAGATCATTATTTTCTACATAGTGGGTTTTATGTTTTGCTAAGATTGTCGTGGCACAGAGGCACAAGCGTGAAACTGTTAACGCGACGGTAGTGAGTTCGATTCCCGCTCGGAGAAATTAAATAATTTATATTTCATTTATTAGCTCTGGTAACAAGGCAAAACGCGGCGCTGAGTTCTCCCACTCAACGTAATGCCTCGATATTTCGACAGAAAGTGGGGAACGGAGTGTTCTAACACTAGGTTCCCTCTGCTTCCCCTGATATATGTGGGATACAACGTAAAAATTGAAAAAAAACTGTAATTTACAGAAGCAACATCAACCGCTGAGTGTTGTCCTCTCAGGCACTGCACCATCCACACCGCCTACTTACGGTATGTAATTATGTAATTTAAATTAATTTAATCTATATATATCCACTAAGAAGGGATTTTGAACAATTTTAACCCTAAAGGGGAGAAATAGGGGTTAAAAGTTTGTATGGAAAAAAAATTTAATCGGCACCGATTTTTATAAAATTTGAAATTTAGATTTTTAAAAGCATTTAATTGAATACGTGTTTCATCGTTTTCTAGAATTCTCTCCCTAAGAGTGCAAATAAGGGGTTGAAAGTTTGTATGGAAACATCTTTAAAACGCCACCGATTATTATAAAATTTAAAATTTTGACTCTTAAAAATATTTAATTGAACATGTGTTTCATGGTTTTTTAGAATTCACCCCTAAATACGCAAGCGAAGCTGCGCGCGTCTGCTAGTTTAATTATAAAAAAATTAAAGATATTTTTTTATTTATACATTTTTTATATTTAAAAATGTATAAATAGAAACGTGTGATAAATTACCCCATTTCCTCTTTTTATCATATCAAGTTATAACTTGTTGGTAACAAGGCAAAGAGCGGCGTTGAGTTCCGCCGCTTAACAAGCAATGCCCTAAGAATTCGGCGGAAAGTGGAGACTTTAACCAAGAGAGAATATAGAATGATATAGATACACATGTTTATAGATATTTTGTTACAGATTCTTAAAATACAAGATAAACGTCAAACGTATAAAAATATACATGTTCATACACTTACATACATTTATCGTAAACTAAAAAAAACCTCAAAAGAAAAAAAAATGTAGTTATTATTTAGAAAGAAAATAAAAAATATATTTATATTGTAAAACTAAGCAAAAAAATTGTTTTCGCCCCCGGGTGGGCTCGAACCACCAACCTTTCGGTTAACAGCCGAACGCGCTAGCCAATTGCGCCACGGAGGCGATGTGTTCATCTGTCGAATATCGAACTTGCTTCTGACGTCGACGATTATACTACTACATACATACGATACTATACTGTCGATCAACATAGAATCCGGCGGTCGTCAAGATTTAAATAAATTTTTCAAATTTCTAATATCCATCATCGTCAAAACCTATCTCGCTTAATAAAGGAGTATAATTTTTATAATTTGACCGTTGTCTTATTCCCCCGGAATTTCGTTTGCGTGATCTGACAGCCCCATGACCTTAAATCTCGATTTGCTCCTTTCCGAGGGATTTCGTGAAATACTTTTTTTGATCTCTACAACAAGTAACCAAAATGGTTATGCAGAAAACTGGCATGGGTTTTATCATTACTTACAATTTAATAATTAGAATAACATTTATTTGGTATCAATCCAAACGGGACAAAGTGAGAATGATCTTGAAATGCTTGGTCCAACATTCTTTTTTTGTATAATATTATGAGAAAACATCAATTGAAAATTATGATTTGTATTTTGAAACAAAATTTCAACGTTTTCAAAGTCTGTAAAGAAATTTACAAAAAAATCCCAATATTCAGCTTCATATTACATGATTACGTGATGGTTAATACGTCGAAATAAACTCCTATATAATACCTGTGAATATTGATGTTCTTTGCAGGAGAGCCCACGCTAACTCCACCCCCGAGGTCACCAGGTGCTCCTCTCTCCACACCAGCATCGGGGGATCGGGTGCACCCCCCTGACGGGACTTCCTCCGATAAGGTGAGGACTTGAGGTTTTTTTTAGGAAAGGTTTTTTTTAATACTTTAATTTGTCTTAATTATTATCATTTTTATTACTTTTTAAATTTCTTTTTAATCGAAGTTAACGTTGTTATTATTTTAATTTAATATTTGTTAATTAATATTTTCCATTAAGTACCGGAGCTAAACGCCGCGTCTTGTATTACAATTATGTTTTTTATCTCCATAGTCATCAGAAACAGCGGTGGGGGGTGTATCGAGGACAGCTAGCACGGCTCTATCCCGCAAAGAGAGTTACAAAGCACAGAGACAGAATTATAGAAAGGAAAAGAAGAGGGCGGCATCAGCTCTATTGCATTCGATAGAGGATCCTTCTGTTGTTGTATTGGCTGATTGGCTTAAAGTGAGTCTTTTGTTCTTTTTTTTTTTAGTTTTTTATGGAATAAAATTTCCAAGGAGAGTCATTCGGAATAAAATTATATTATTATAAATTTATGACAGTAAAGCGAAGTATGGTGTAAATTGACATTGACATCATTCAGTAACATCCAGCCAGTAGTTTCACCATTTAACTTTGCAAAAATATTTAATTATGTTATTTTTTATTTATGATATTTGTTTTAAATTATATTTATACTCTGTAGAAGTAATATTTATTTATAACTTTATAAAAATACTAACTGCCATGCTGCCATATTTCTATTTGATCGCTAAAGAAAATAATTACTTGTATGACACATGACAGATTCAGTAGGTACAGTGGACCACTACATGACACAATTAACACCATGCAATTTAGTAGTAGGCCTTCCTTTATAGATGAACTATCCAAACAATATAAGATTTTTTTAATTGTGACCTGAGATTAGCGCTTTCAACCATACTAACTCCTCAGCCTTATAATATAATTTTTATATATTGTTACAGGTTCGAGGCTCGTTGAAATCATGGACCAAATTATGGTGTGTTTTGAAACCGGGCTTGTTGCTGCTTTATAAGAGTCCTAAAGCTAAAGTGAGTATGTTTTTATGAAATCTGAAAAATTTTTCGTTATTTAAATATATTTTCAAAATGTCACACATTAAGAAAGGTGCTCGACTCGCAATGCCTCACGAATTCGGCGGAAGGTGAGGAACAGAAGTGTCTTAATATTAGTTTCCCAGGTTTGTTCTGCCTATTCTGCTATTTAAATTCAAATTCAAAATATTCTTTATTCAAATAAACTTATTATAAGCACTTTTGAATCGTCGAATGAACATATGAACAAAAAGCTACCACCGGTTCGGAAGGCAGTTCTGCTGAGAAGAGCCGGCAAGAAACTCAACGTTGCTATGTGTGAGATACAGCGTGAAGCTTAAATATAAAAACACCTTACACGTAATGCCTCCAAAATTATTTAATGCATGCAGAATGGAGTGTCTTGACACTAGATTCCTTCTCCTCCTTGAAGTCTTTTTTATATTTGTATTTATTTCACAGCGATCCCACTGGGTGGGCACAGTTTTACTAACATCCTGTCAAGTTATAGAGAGACCAAGCAAAAAGGACGGATTTTGCTTCAAATTATATCATCCGCTGGAACAAAGTATTTGGGCGCCACGAGGACCCCATAATGAGACTATAGGTTTGAATTCATTTATTTTATACTAGCGACCTGCTCGCGGCTTCTCCCGCTTAAAGTTATTGTTATATTATAAGCAAATTATACAGGGGTTTTTTTTTTTTCAAAATAAAAATTAAAATTTATGTAATACTGTAGCCTATGTGATATTCTGATGTGTAAGTGCTGCTGCTGTGGATACAGCGTGAAGCTGAAAAAATGTTTAATTAATGAATTGTACATTTCTCCCCTCAGGTGCAGTAGTCCAGCCCCTCCCCACGGCCCACCTCATATTCCGCGCGCCGTCACAAGCGGCGGGACACTGCTGGCTCGACGGATTGGAACTGGCACTTAGATGTAGCAATGCTATGCTCAGGTTGGTTGACTATTGAGTTAGTGGGGACTATGTAGGAAGGCATAGAAAGTATATAGTGTTAGGAAACTTCGGTCATATGACACAATGATATTTACAATGCGACACTATGACGATGTACCATAACGGCCTACTCATAATGTAATAAGTAAAAAACCTGCTTAAAAATAAGTTTTCTCTTTAATACTTTCTATTTAGCTTCACATTGTATTTCACACACAGCAGGGTAGTCAGAGGGAACCTGGAAACCGAAAAAACTCCGTTCTCATTAAGAGAATTCTGTTTCCCACTTATATTTGCATACATATTCGGTTTCCATAACAATAAAACAATATTCTATAAACATGGTAAATGTATAGATAGATATATATGAAATCCTAGTGATGTCACTTGGTTCGAATAACGATCGACGATCCTAACAAAATTATTTTGTTTATTTCCAGATGTTCCCGTACAAGACCAGAGCAAGCCGTAGAAGATGCCCCCGCCTCACAAACTAATATTTCCCACGAAGAATTAGAGAAACACTTCAATGAGCATGGTGAGTTGAACCCGCTATCCTCGCTTTTGATGTTAAAACATAATGCTTATCCATTAAAAATATAAGTTCCCTTTCTTATTTAAGAGTGAAAGAGATAGTAATAGCATTATATACAATATACATATTTACTTTACAGGAATTTCAAATATTAATGAATTAATTGATCCATAGATCTGTTGTATATTTATTTTTGTATAAATCAGGTATTGATTTGCTTTTTTTTCGCATTTTCTACCAAATGCACGTAAATGTCCTTTCAAATTTCACACATTAGTGCTAAGAATAGCAGAGTCCCCCTGTAGCTCACCATCTCCTTTACTCTCAATTTACGATTATTCACCAAAAAGCCTCCGTTTGACCAAGACATTGAAAAATAACGAGAAAATCTCTAAAAGTTTAACCTCAAGTCCATTCAAAACAGATACGAAACTGCCAATCTTACGATGTTTCGAATTACCCAAATTGTCACTAATAGGCAAAGAGAAATGTGTCACTGAGAAGGAGTCACTACCGAAAAGACGCAGTTCTACACCTTCCGTCTCTAAATCTAGTGTTTTACGCAAAAACGGTAAATTGAGAGAGTCCGGTGTAAAAACTGATTCCGATAATGAAAATGTTAAAACGGATTTTGTTAAAGAAAGGAAAGAATTAAAATCAGAAGTCATATTTAGTTCGCCTGAGAATTTTATTATAACTAAAACAGCGCCATCTATTGAAAGATTTGGACAATCTCTTGATATTTCGTCTTCTAGTGATGATATTGTCAGTTGTAGGTTTGTAGGATTTTTATTTTTTAGTTTTTTTTTTCTTTTTGATCTTAGATAGGCAGAGAGAATTTGGTATTGATACTCAAATTTCTTCACGTTTTTGTATGTTTTGGTCATGCTTGTTAGGCTTGTAATAAAATGTGTTTTTCCTACTGCCTGGAGAATGATTTGTTTTTTATAAACAATTTCTAAAATGAAATGGATTTGAATTTATAACCGTCATGTATCGGTCTAAAAGTTAGAATAAGTCGAAATAATTTATGTTTAGTTTTTCTCTCGGGATTGACAACGTACGCCCTGACAATTTAATACCGCCACTCGACGCGCAATTCCGTAATAATAAGCACAAAGTGAACAACGGAGTGTCTAAATACTATATTCTTTCTGTCTACCCTCCTGTTTACGGCAGTAAATAAAAAAACATTTTAAATTCTAGAAGTTCACCACCATACGGTAAAAAATATTCGCTAATCAATTACAAAAACTTGCCGTCCGCTAACCTCGAAGCACTAAAAACGGAGAAACGGGACGAAAGGTACACGACACAGAATGTATACATAGCCGGGAAGATAGTGAGAGGCGGTGAGTTTGGACATTAACAGTGATATAGGGCGTTAGTATAAAAGGCGGTTTGTTTTGTTTATTGGGAAGATTAGAGAGAGATTGTTTTGTTTATTGATGTATGGAAAGTTGGTGTGAAAACCATTTTATATTGTATTTATGTTGGGACTTTGGGTTTTATGTCATACATTGTAATATAAAATTCAGAATCATTATAAATAAAATACACAACATAGAGTGTGTACTTAGACTAAAATATAGTGGGAGGCAGGGAGTATTGACACTAACAGTGATATAGAGAGTGTTAGTGAGAAAGGCGTTTTTTAATAATTGTTATTTTTGCATTATATGCGGTAAAAAAAAGAATATGACTGAGTCATAGATAACAAAATGCATCGTTAGGTTTCCACCCAAATCAAGTCATTTGTCAGGTGGCGGAATTTAACGTTGCATTTATTTTTTTAAATATGTACATTTGTTATTCAATATAATATAATATGGTCAACGTAGACATTTTGGGCGAAATGTTTTATTAATTGCTAGATCTGTGTTGTGTGGATTTTGCTTAAGTAAGCTCAGTAGTACTTATTTAGTATTATAATTATACATTTCATGTTTTATGTGTTTTAAAAAATAGAAAAACTTATATGCTTAAGAAAATCCTATTCTTATTTCCGTTTAAGCGAAAAGGGTCATTTTCAGATAACCACAGTGTGGTAATCTGAAGGTGGCATTGCGTGTTGAGTGGCTAACTCAATATGAGTGGAAACTCAATTGAATTCAACGTTTTTTTTTTTTATTCCTTGAGTGATAATAGAACCTATGACCGTCGCGTTTGCAGTCGCACGCTTGTGTCCCTCCGTCACGACGACGTCAAATTAGTATTACCTACTACATTTATAGACTAAAAATATCGTTGCAAAGATATCACAGTTGTTATAGGTGCTATTGTCTCAATGCCCTGTTATCTGATAATACTATCAGAATATCAACAAATGAATAAGTGCTATATAATTAATAATAAATTATAAAATAGTTTTTTATCTTTACGCATCTTTTAGATTTAACGGAATATGTAGAGAAAAATGTACCGGACCCCAACAAAATATTAAGCATAAAAAATGAAAAAAAAAAACCTTTACACACAGAGATTTCTTCTAGGTTAAAGTCCAGGCCTGGCTTGGAAAATATTTCTAGATACTCCCATGCCCACTGTCTCGAATTCAGACGTAAAAAGAAGAACCACGTGTCTCATGGGTGACTAAGTTTTTCATACGGCAGGGCATGGAATATTTTATACCATACTCTGATATTCCTTCTGGCAGTAAAGCTCGCCCATGGTTTGACGCTGACTGTAACCGTGCAGAAGCGCGGAAACAAGAGGCGTATAATGCCTGGGCTGATGCTCGCACGCGCAAAGCTCCGAATACTCGAGAACTGAAGAAAAACTTCAACAGGGCCTCCAAGCTAGGTAAAAAGAAATTACGTAGAGCTCGTTTCGAGCACGTTCGTAAAATAGGCGCAAAGCTTGCCTCGTACCCAGCGGGTAGTAAAGCATTTTGGTCGCTCGCGAACGCAGTCGAAGCGAACTTCTGTCGATCCTCTTTGCCACCCTTGCGGAGGCCAGATGGTGCGCTTGCTCACACTGCGGTAGAGAAGGCCAACTTGTTCGCTTCTCTTTTTGCGGAAAATTCGCGTCTAGATGACGCAGGTAAATCACCACCATCTTTGCCGTACGCCGACTGCTCTATGGCAGCTGTCCGCATTCGCCAAAAAGAGATACGCGTGGCCCTGCAAAATCTAGACGTGAATAAAGCGAGCGGCACAGACGGCATTCCTGCAATTGTGCTGCGTAACTGTGCGCCTGAACTGTCTCCGGTTCTGACACGCCTGTTTCGACTTTCACTAGAGACTGGAGTAGTGCCCAAATCGTGGAAGCTTGCAAATGTACAACCTGTGCCCAAAAAAGGCAGTCGGGCAGACCCTGCCAACTACAGGCCGATATCGGTCACCTCTATACTCTGCAAGACTATGGAGCGTGTACTAAATGAAAGGCTTGTGGCATATCTGGAGGAATGATCTCCTAAGCGATAGCCAGTACGGATTTCGTAAAGGGCGATCGACGGGAGATCTGCTTGTGTATGCCACGCACATATGGAGCGAGGCTATCGAGAGATATGGTGAGGCCCTTGCCGTGTCTCTCGATATCTCCAAAGCCTTTGACAGGGTCTGGCATGCAAGCCTTATAAGTAAGCTTCCCGCATACGGACTACCGGCCGACCTTTGCAAATGGATATCAGACTTCTTGAGTGAGCGATCGATACAAGTGGTCCTAGATGGCCGCGTATCTGATCAACAGGCTATAAATGCCGGAGTTCCTCAAGGATCCGTTCTGTCTGCAACCCTATTCCTGCTGCACATCAACGATATGTTAACACCCGGTATCGTTGGGTACGCTGATGACAGCACGGTTGTTGAAAGATATCTATCCAATGCAAAGGCCAGCCGGATCGTAATCCGGTCTTGTCGAGAGTCTATGATCGATCGACTGAACCTGGCACTTCAGGGCGTCTCCGAATGGGGCGATGCCAATCTAGTCATGTTTAACGCTACCAAAACTCAGGCGTGTTTATTTTCCGCAAAACGGGGCCCCTTCGATCTTGCTCCGACTTTCCGAGATGTACCCGTGCCGATAGCTGACCATCTTGAGCTTCTTGGCATGAACCTTACGTCAGATTTGAACTTTGGACGTTACATCGAGTCTTTGGCCAAAACTGCAGCTAAAAAACTAGGTGTCCTATCAAAGGTTAGGCAGTATTTCACTCCGGGACAGCTTCTTCAACTCTATAAAGCTCAAGTCCGATCGAGTATGGAGTACTGCTGCCACCTTTGGGACGGATCTGCTAAATATCAGCTAGCGACCTTAGACTCGATTGAAAATCGCGCCAAGAAGCTCATTGGCAATTCAGCGATTGTTGAGGCAAAGCTGCAAAGCCTTGAGCATCGCCGAAAAGTAGCTTGCCTGACGATTTTCTACAGGGTACATTTCGGAGAGTGTGCAGCAGCGCTGCATGACTTAATACCCTCTTCTCCTTTCTATCTGCGGGACAGTAGACGTAGGCAGGGATTTCACCCATACGTCGTCGATATACCATCTTTTCGTACGCAGCGCTTCGCCTCCACTTTCCTAATGCGAACGGCTAAGGAGTGGAACTCCCTGCCTGCTGAACTGTTCCCCGTTAAGTATAACCTGGCCCTATTTAAGGAACGAGTGAATAGGTACTACCTAGGTAAGCATGCTCCACCTTCGTCCGCATCGTCACTTACCACCAGGTGAGATAGCGGACAAATGCTTGCCTATCAACAATAAAAGAAAAAAAAAAGTTCTCTTTCCCTACTCTGCTACATGCTGGATAAAGCGTGAAGGAAGAAAAAAAACACTACCTCGAGTAGAATATCGTTACGTCGGTGAAACTCACTCAGGATGCCATAGTATAATGTTTTTATAATATGGTATAAGTATGACACATAATACATAAAGGAGCAATGAAGGAAGGAAAATCTTTTATCAACACCCTATTAATAAATTATATGAATATTATTAAAGTTATTTGTTTTCATATAATAAATAAACATAACTTTCTTTTTTTTAACGTATTTTGCGTTGTTTTAGTAAAATGCATTCCTTTCGCCCATTTCAGACAGTGTCCAAAAATCTTCATTGAAATTAAATTAATTTATTGCATATGATGTGGCGGGACTATGACTTTGTAGAGCGAGAAAATTAATAATAATTAAATATTTCATTTTCTAGAGTAGGAATTGAACCCACAACCTGTCGAAACAGTCGCACGCTTGTGACGCTGCGTCACGACGTCCCTTAAAGAAATTACATAAACAGCAAACATTTGTACGCTTTATCAGTATAAATAAAACATAATAACATAATACTTTAGTATATTATTTTATTGTTCGTAGTTAAACGCGATAAGCATGTGTTTTTGATTAGTTGTGAAAGTCATTGAGTAATTTCAGTTTTTTTAATTTCATGCTTTATCCTTCGTAAGCAGAGAGAACTTAGTGTTAAGAAGTTTTTGCATATATAAATTAATATTCACTCAAGTGGAATCGAACCGACAACCCATCTGCTTATAAGCAGACGTTGTCCAACGACACGGTGGCTTCTGTCATTTCGTTTCTATTATCTATGTTATCGAGAAGTCTTAGGCAAACTATAAAATAAGTAATATTTCGTAAATTACCTACACATTTTAGGTATTCTATACACAGCCGAGGTATTGTATAGAGTACCGAATTATACAGATTGACCGTAACATCTATTCTAACATTATAAAGCTGAAGAGTTTGTTTGATTGCACGCGCTAATCTAAGGAACTACTGGTTCAAATTGAAAAAAAAAATGTTGGATAGTCGAGGAAGGCTTAGGCTATATAACTCCAATATAAACTACTGTAATTACGGTCATAGTTAAGTTCCGCAGGTTAAGCCGCAGGTATAAAAAAAGTTTTCCAATACGACACAAATCCTAATTTTAACGTGACCGGAATCGAATCTGGGACTTCTGCGTTATAGATAGGTACTGTACATCTAACTACATTTACACCTGTAATATATCATCTATCGATAAACAGACGTCTTTATATAAATAGATTAATTTCAAGTGCATTGAACTTATTAGCTTTAGTTGATTATTCTCTTTGGATGGTTTTAATACCGATGGTTTTGATGGCGATAGTCGCAGGTTCAAAAAATACAGTAAATTATAGTAACCCCACATTCAAAATAGGGGGAGACCTCGGTTGACCGATACTGAAGGTCACTTAAAAAGCATGAGGCCCCCCGAAGGGCATGTGTGAAGAGGTTGATGACAGTAGAAAGAGGTATGTAGAGACCGTAGCGTTTGGCGCTCCGTTCTCTCTGACTTCTCCGCTAGGGATGAAGTGGAATACAAAAAGAAAAAAATATATATGTTAACAAATATCAAACATTTAAATATAATGTGTTCAAGTATTTCCACTCGGGGGAATAAATTATTATGAAGCTAAAAAAATAATTCCTCCGATTCGAAATTGAACCCGCAACCATCGCGTTTGTAGTCACTCGCTGCTCCCCTACGGCGTTATGTCAATTATGTTACGTTATTACGTTATTTATATATTAGTCACTGTTTATCCTTATCTAATACAAGCTTTGCCAGTTTCGGTATCGCGTGTACACAATGCAGTCGTTTGAACAAAATATATGTAGAAATAAATATATATTGTAAATAAAGTGTTTTTTATATGAAAATGATAGTGGTTCATCAATTATCATAGTGGTGTTAGTGATAACGGGCAGTGAGACTGTGATAATGATAGTGGTTCACGTTTGAGTCCGCTCAAATGGTCGTAATTAACCTTGGATTGTATGTTTTCTGTTAATTTTTATCTTCTAATGGTTTCGTAAAGCTATTGTTTAGTTTTTTTGTTTTCTCAAATTATATGTACATAAATAATTTTTGTACGTAAATGTAAGTCTAAAATACTGTGAAAATTGACTCTTGACTTTTTTTGCTTCTGTATTTTACTATCTTTACGTTATATCCTGCATTTAGTTGGGTAGGCAGAGGGAACCTAGTTGTAAGATACTCCGTTCTTCTTTTTCGCGCTCAAATTCAAGTCGTTGTATGTTTGCGTCTTAATGGAGTGGGAATCGAACCCGCAACCATCGCGTTTACAGTTAGATGCTGTCCCATTGAGACCCGATATAGATAGAAAGCCTAGGAATAAGTACGTACCACCGTAAAGAAAAACTATAAAAATCAAGCATATAAAGAATATAACTGAATATAATTTATAAAAAACATTGCAACTACTTACTACCTTTTTATGTAAGTTGGATAATTGTTAATTATTATAAATGAAAAACTGTTCAAGTCACGTATGAGTTTCAAGTAATTACGTTTTAGAAGTCCACTTCATACATAATGTAAGGTAATCGTTTTTTTTGTTTTCATTCTAATCCGCATATAGCGGGGTGGGCAGAGAGAATCTAGTATTCGGACACTCCGTATTCCCCACGCACCGCCCAATTTATTATCTAGTTACCAAAGAGAGAAAATGCAAATAAATCATTCCTCCAGTGGGAATCGAACCCACAACCGTCGCGCTTACAGTCAGACGGCGAGCTTCTGCGCCACTATGGCCACACAATAATAACTTAATAGTCCTTGTTGATAACAATCTTTGAGTAGCTTTAGCGAAGTATTAAAGGGATTTTCTTATCGAGAATTTTTAAAATGTATGTAATATATATAATTAGGTATAAGTGAGGAACAATGATCAATATAATTATAATTGAAAGTAAGTAAAGAGGACATTGCCTATTTGAATATTAAAGCGCGGCGTTAAGGTACGCGACTCGACGTAATGTCTCAAATTCGGGAGACATTACGCCGAGGTTTCGGAGAGCGGATAACGCAATATTTAAAACTCTTAAGTGGGTAGGAGTCTATCCTAGTAAGGAAAGCGTGAAATTGTTTCTACATGTTGTATGAAATTCATATTTGTATGACCATGTTGAACAACATGCGGTGTTAGGTTGCAATATCTATATGACCGAAAATGGAAAACAAAAATATTTATGTATGTGATAATAGAAAAATATTATCTTGAAAATTCGCCGGAAAGTAGGGAAACGGTAACGGAAGTGTATTAATGAGAACAAAGTGTCTTAACACTAGGTTCCCTCTGCTTAGCCTGCAATGTGCGGGATACAGAGCTAAACTAAAGAAAATAATATTTGAAACAGTCAAAAAATTCCAACCTCATATAATCTCTTTAATCTGTTTCCTGTAAAAAAACTAATTACAAGATTAGTGCACACTGACAGTTAATCATTTAGATTAATATAGTAATTAGATTATATATTTAAAGAATGATAAAAAATAACACTTGTATTTATATATTAGAAGTTTTCAAGAGGTAAAATGGAAAAACTGGTTTTTTTCCTTAGTCGCTACTACTCCTCGTACATACATGCGACTTTATAAGTTGTCTGTCAGTCACTTAGTGATAGAGATTCAATAGTTTTTTTTGTAGAATTTTTTGTATATATTTAAGAGAAGTTTACCTAAATACAATAGTGAAAACTGCATTTAAATCGGTTAAGCCGTTTCTGAAATTAGCGTGCACAAATGTTCATCAGTTAATTTACAGACAGCGATCAGTTACAATTTTATTATATGTTATATTATATGCTATACGTCGATTATACAAAACGAGCTACATAAAAATATGCCCAAATTGTGTCGAAGATTTTCCAATTTTGTGTTCAAAGTGAGTGTGAGTGTTGTGTAAAGTTCTGTGTTTTCCTAAAAACTATGGAAAAACTAGAACAAGAGACGGACGTCATGGTCTCTGCCAAGTACAAGGAGAAGAGTCGAAGGAGGTCCAGTATTTTTTCTCTTCTAAAAAGACAGAAGAAACTGACTAGACAGTATTCTGAACCTTCCCAAATGATCAGCCGAAAGTTTTCCGTGGACTCGGCCATATTGAACCATTTCAATAATCATTCTGATAAAGTCAACGGTGATGATGCTTTGGATCTGTCGCCGTTTGGAGGTTAGTTTATTTTTGTGGTGCACCACTAACGCTGCGTTAAGTCAGATCTGATCGCCTGTCTGCGAGACAGATCTGATCGATCTGTCTCGCCGAGGGTCATTGAAAGTGTTGAAGCCTTGTTATCTCTATCACCAAGACACAAGGTTTAACTAATTATTTCTTCAAAACTAATATTTGTATGCGGTTATTTACTCGGAGTTGACCTTATCGCACTTAGCGTATCTACCTTCATTATCATGCGTCATCTTTGGTTTGAGAGTGTATATTGTTTGGCCAATTGTTGTTCACTTTAATTATTTGAACGGGAATCAAAGCAGCTACCTTCATCTTGTATTGTAGCTTCACGCTGTATCCCGCATATAGTACGGTATGCAGATAGAACCTAATGTTAATATCCTCTAAGTTATCAAATAAATGAAAATTATTTATTCCCCGTGTCTCAACCGTTACGTTTACAGTCTGACTCTGTGCCACTGCGCTATCACAAGTCGTTTCAGATCTTCCATGTGAATCAATTTAAGCCAAAATTAAAAACATATAATTAAGCAAGGTTAAGTGCCGCCATTCAACACGCAATGCTTCCAGAATTTGGCTGATAGTGGGGAACTGAGTGTCTTAACACAAGGTTCCCTGGTTCCCTCTGCCTGGCCTGCTACGTGCAGAATATAGCGTAAGGCCATAAAAATACATTCTGACATCAATAAGAACCAGTCTTTACTCATATTAGATTATTAAAGCTCATATGAGTTGTTATCAAAATACAACCACAAACTACAAATACAAAAATACTACACCATCAAAATACAAAAATACTTTCTTCTTGAAGATGAATATTAATATTCTTTACAAAAGTCACAGTACAGTACGGTCGACGAGACGTAGTTGAAGTTTTATTTTCTGAACTTTTGGGCATTGTTCATTCGGATAGAAAATAAGTAAAATAGAAAAATCTAAAATTAAATCCGCAGGCCTGTACAGCTAACTGCAAGGCGGCAGTAATGTAAAGCCATATAGCTAAAACAAATAGTCTGCTAAATCTCATTCTATCTCATTAATCATTACACAAAATAACGCTAAAACCACATATTCCTGCTAAAATCTAGCCACTGCTAACAAAAAGCACGTCCTATAGAACTAGCAGGTGCTGCGTCGGACACGGACAGCGAAGGGTCCAGGCCTGGGATGACGGAGCCCCAGGCCGCCGACGACCCGACCATCAGGAAACAGGACATCCTCGCCAGGATAGAGAGCTCGTATGTGGAGGATCCTGATAGAGAGATTGGAGTGGTAAGTCTTAAGTTCATTGTTCAACATTTGAAAATTTAGTAGAGTGGCAGAAGACATATAGAACTTTGTTAAATTAAATTGGGGAAAAACATTATAAATATGAATATTTAAGAAAGTTACAGCTGGTTTACAGTCGCATGCTTCTGCGGCTGTAAACCAGCCGCATGAATTGATAAATAACTTTTATTTCAAATAATTACATTTTGCACGGTAACCTTATCTAAGTGTAAATGCGGCAGATGGACAGACCTTTACTAGGTGCCTGACCTTCCAACCGGTCTTTCTTTAAAATTTGTATTAATTGTATAGCATTTTTGCAAGAACTAATGCTACAAAAATGTGGAAAAAAAATGTTTTATTTTGACATTGTGAATGATGGCCAAATGTCCAATGTGGACTGGATTGTTGTTGTTAAGAAATATCTCAATTTTTTTTTTAAATTTTGAAGTGTTCACAAAACAAGAAAAGGAAATTTTTATAATTTACGACGAACACTTGGGCAATTACCAAGAGTCGCGGGTTCGAGTCCAATGAAAAATTTCTTTTATAATTCATATATCTTTTTTCTTCAAGGCAGGAGAGTTAGTAGAAGAAGTAGCAGAGGAGAACAAATCGTTACTATGGTTCCTTCTGAAGCAAGTGAGACCCGGCATGGACCTGTCCAAAGTCGTGTTACCAACCTTCATATTGGAGCCTCGATCCTTTCTGGATAAGTTGTCGGATAATTATTACCATGCTGATTTGCTGGCGCAGTAAGTATTTTTAGTGCATATGCCCGCAAACTTAGGCTTGGCATCTTATTTTTAAGTTGTACGGAACCCTCGGTGGACGAGTCCGACTCCTAGTTAACCGGTTTTTTCCGTACATAATATGTTACACTTATTATTTTCTCTTTCAGGGCGCAAACAATGGAGGACCCATATCAAAGGTTCAAAGGGGTTCTAAAGTGGTACCTATCAGGGTTGTATCGTAAACCCAAAGGTTTGAAGAAACCTTACAATCCTGTCCTAGGAGAAACGTTCAGGTGTTGCTGGCGACACAAGAACAATGAAACGTATACGTATTATATTGCTGAACAAGTAAGTTCTTTTCTTCTGTTTTACCCTTTATCGAGCATATAAAGTACTGGTCATGAGTCGTGGATGCCCTGAAGTTTAGCTTTATAAACTTTTGCGCATTATTTTCTCTCGCACGGGAAGAAAATATAAGAAAAATTGTAGCATCAACTCTGTTCAAACATCTACAGCTAACTTCAAGGCGTTTTGCCAGTCATGATCTACGGTGCCGAAACGTGGACACTAACAGTCGGTCTAGTCCACAAGTTCCAAGTCGCCTAACGTGCTATGGAGCGAGCTATGCTCGGAGTCTCTTTGAAAGATAAAATCAGAAATTAGGTTATCCCGAAAAGAACCGGAGTTACCGACATCGCTCGCAGAATTAGTACGTTGAAATGGCAATGGGCTGGACACATCTGTCGAAAGACCGATGGCCGTTGGAGCAGACGAGTCCTTGAGTGGAGACCGCGGATCGGCAAGCGTAGCTTAGGGCGCCCTCCAGCTCGATGGACCGAGGACCTGAAGAAGGTTGCTGGCTTCGACTGGATGCGGAAGGCGGAGGATCGGGAGCTTTGGCGCACGCTAGGAGAGGCCTATGTCCAGCAGTGGACCCGAAAAGGCTGATTTGATTGATTGATTGATCACCCAGTAACAATACTACTACATATTCCACTGCTTTTATAGTCCTTTTCACCTAAATCTTCCCACTTTTACACGAGTACACTATATAGTTTTTTTTTTTCAATTTGCAGGTATCCCATCACCCTCCAGTCTCTGCTTTCTATATATCTAATAGGCAAGAGGGATTCGTTATAGAAGGCAGTTTACTAGCCCGGTCTAAGTTTTATGGTAATTACGTTAATTTTTTTTAATTATTATTATTATTATATATAAAAAAAAAATAAGTTAAGAAAACAAACATTTGTAATTCACATTTCACATTTGACTATGACATTGATAGTTGACATTTGACATAACCATATGTGGTTATATACAATTGTAATACAGTTGTCTTTTTCTTTCTACGTTCTTTTTTCTTTCAAAGGTAATTCCACTTCGGCCATTTTAGAAGGATGTGCTCGGATTCACCTACTTAATTGGGGAGAGACCTATTTAACCACTGCGCCATATGCGCATTGCAAGGGCATTGTTATAGGGACACTCAGTATGGAACTAGGTGGAAAGGTAAGGGAGATTTTTTTTAGTTTTACGCCTTAGTTACCCCTTTGTTAGGAGTTGGAACTTGTTGGAACATATTTTACAACTTTTGTGGTTTTTTTTTTTATATTTTTAATAATTTAATGATAGTATTGTGGTAGAAGTAGTATTTTTTTGGTTTATGCGGTTTATATATTTTTCAGTTCTCTGTCAGCGTGTCTGAAATTATATATTAATTATTATAGTAGTATCTAGTAGAAGTAGCTCTATAATCGACGTCAGAAGTAGGTTCAGAGGTTAGTCAGTGCACATATCGCCTCCGTGGCGATATAGAAGATGCAAATGCATAGAAGATGACTATAAATTCCCATATTCTTTTCTACAGTCTAGTAGTATCAGGTAGTATTGTCTCAAGTTGTCATGGGTATATATTCTTGTCCATAGTATCGCATGTATGTAGCTCATCCTCCCCCTCCTAGCCTCCATCTTCCCCAAAATTACTCCCCTCTCGGACAAATAGCGCCATCACAGCCACAACCCGAAGACGCACCTATTTTAATAGGTGCAGAGTGATACCTGGCAATAGGGACTCTCCCTGATGCCGCTCCCCTCGCTCCCTCACGGTGAGCAAGAAGGAAGATAACACGTTTCGCATGTATGTAGTAGTATAATCGTCGACGTCAGAAGCAAGTTCGATATTCGACAGATGAACACATCGCCTCCGTGGCGCAATTGGCTAGCGCGTTCGGCTGTTAACCGAAAGGTTGGTGGTTCGAGCCCACCCGGGGGCGAATTTTTTTATTTTTTTTTTATACTTAAAGATATATATAGAATTGGGCATAATAGCTTTTTTTTGGAGAATTTGGTAATTTGTCTGTCTGTTTAAGATTTTTTTGTTAAGTTTGCATGTTATCTGTAAGTTCTGTAACGTATATTCTTATCTCTTTTGCCACGCCATTATTAGACTTTACTACTACTTGCTCTTTTGTAAATTAACCTATATAAAATTAATGGGGTAGACAGAATTTAAATATTTTAATTATTTACAAATTTTAGTTATTTTATGGTGGAAATTTAAAAAAATCAGTTTTCTTCTAAAATTATAAAAGAATTTGTCTGAAACTGATTCTAATTCTAGTCAGTAATTATTTTTATCAAACAGTTTGTCAGTGGGGAAAGATTTTCGGAAATTTATCCTGTAAAGGGTGAAATAAAATAGAGGTTGCAAATTTGTACGGAAATTCATTATCCTTAAAGTTAGAAATGTAAAACTTTTTTTGGCCTAACGATTAAAAATTTGAAAATACGATTGTAGAATTTCATTGCAATTGTAGAATTTCTACCCGTAAGAGGGAGAAATATGGATTGGAAGTTTGTAAAAATGTCCGTACATATGCGAGACATCTCGCACGAGAAGCAATTGACGATCCTTTTGCTTTACAATTTAGTATATTTTTTTTATTTCAGGTACATGTGATATGTCAAGAGACTGGTTATCAAGCGGACGTAGAGTTTAAATTGAGAGTAAGTAATTTTTTTTTAATTATGTTAAGTCTTATTCATTTTAATATTTCAATATTTTTTTATTAGTGATTTTTATTTTTGTAGCAAAAATGACATTCAATAGTCACAAGTTCAATACTAATTATTACTATTATTTATGTATTTATATTAAAATAGTTTTTTTTTTCAGTCATTCTTAGGTGGTGCTGATCAAACGAATGCCATCTCCGGTAGGATAAAGCGTGGCAAGGACACCATCGCCTCGATTGAAGGTTATTGGGACGGCAAGATAGATATTAAGGATAAGAAAAATGGGGTATGTGTGTAATGTGACTTTGTTTTTATCGTTGTTGTTTGAATAAAAAGGCAATGCCTCAGAAAATAATATAATATTTAATTTGCGTTGAGCTCCTAATGTCTAATGTCTCTGATTTTGGCTGAATGTGAGAACCAAAAGTGTCTTAAAAATAATTACAAAATAATTTTGTAATACAATACAATATAAACACGAAAAAAATAAAAAAAATATTTTGGTGCAATGATAAATAGTATATAAACTTTCAGTTACGCTGAAAAACAAGTGGCTTATTAAAATAAAATAAAAGAACCATAACTGTCACATACAATCATCTAACACATATTTCTATAATACAATTTTACTCCAGCAAAAGTCAAAATTTTGAAAATCTTTTATTTTTAGCTTCGCACTGTGTCCCGCAAGAGGGAACCTAGGAACCATAACAATATTCCATCATAAAATTTAATTGACATGCCTATTTTAACCCTTTTTCAGGACGAAACGAACCTTCTAGACGTTTCCATACTAAAGGAGCAACGTTTACCCAGATATCTGATGAAGCTGGACAAACAGCAGGAGTGGGAGTCCCAACGGCTTTGGATTAGAGTGTCTGAGGCGATCCATAATGAGGATCAGGTTTGTATAGTACTATTGACAAGTCGTGGCCTCCTGAAGTTAGGCTTTCTGAACTTTTGGGTATTGTTCATCTGCGCTCGGGAAGAAAGTTATTAAAACTAAAAAGATATCCTATAATTACATTTGCGCAGCCATCTACAGCTAACTTCATGGCGGACACCGAGACCGAACTTTATGAGATTTAGTGAGAGCTTAGTGTGGAATAAGTAGAAATTATATTTTAAATAGTTTCGAAGTAAAGTGCGGCGTTAAATTTCGTTCTATACACTTCGTTTGTTCTTCGTTCCTAGTTCGTTCCTTCTGTTTAACAAATTACAAAATTACATGTCTAGCAAAAACTATACAATGCTTTTAGTATATAATAAATGGATATTATTGTTTTTGATTAGTTTTAAAGTTTATCTATAGTTATAGTACGGCGTTCAGTTCGCCACTCTATTCGTAATATCACAAATTCGGGCGAACAGTGAAATGGTTTCTATATGTATCTTTATAGCAGAGTATTATTAAATTATTTTTGGTATTTTTTTATTAATGAATATATTTTCATTGCTTCTTTTTATAATGAACTTAAACTTAAATATGTTTCCTCCTTAGATAGTAGCCACAGAACAAAAAACAATAATAGAGGAGGCTCAGAGAGCTCGCGCCCGAGGCCTCGTAGCGCCCTGGATGCCGCGCCTTTTCCACAAGGACACTAGGTCTCCGCCTCCTGAAGGTACACCTCTCACGTCACCTCTTACGTAAAGACGGACAGACAGACATACACACAAAAATACAAAAACTATTTACTACTTACTCAGTACTGAAGAGGCCGTTAACGCTTTTAATAAGTATTGTTATAGCAAAGTGTACGTCACTTTATACAAAATTGGATATTGTCGAACATATGGTAGTTTGTGTACAATAAATCTAACATTATTTTATTAATTTAATGTATTTCTAATTGGTGTTTCGAGGCCAGTCTTGGTGCAGGGGCACAGACGTGTGACAGTAAACGCGACATGTTATGGGTTCGATTCCCATTCGTGGAAATGAAATATTTAATATTTTCTTTTATTCGCTCTGGCAAACCGCGGCGTTGGCCGCCACTCAACACGCAATGCCTCCAAAATTCGACGGAAAGTGGAGAGTGGAGTGTCTGCGTCACGTCTGACCTTTTAAATTTCCAAATCATCTAGGATACAAATTCAACTTATACCTACAAAATTTCATTAAAATAGATCCAGTAGGAGTATTGGGGTGACAACTATACTTTATATATAATTATGTATAAAATCGAAGTGTTTTTACATTAGATTCCCTCTTTACCCGGGATTACGGGATACAGCATGAAGTTGAAAAAAAAAAATATATATCTACATAATGATTCATAATAAACCAATGTGATCTTAAGAACATAACTAATAATTTTTATTATTGATACTTGTTTTATGTTTGATGTTTTTTTTCAGGTATAACAGATCAAGCATGGAAATATAATCACACAAACACTAGGTAAAATTATATTTTGTTTTTGAAAAAAAATAACTTGAAAATATATAATAATTCTTAAAATTAATATAAAGGGTGGAAGAGGCAGCGCTTCTTTTACTGAAACTGCATATAGGGTAAAATATTTTAAACCCAGAATTAAAAAAAATAATCAAGGTACCTCAACGGTTTGGACGTAGGATTTTTTTTACATTTCACGATTTTTATCCATACCTGTATTTCGTGTCACGCACATATACGTATGCGACGTTGCCGCTTTGACAGGTAAGTGTGTGCGTGCCTATGTTATACTTTACAAATGGCGTTTTATTTTAAAACGATAATTTTATTATTTATTTTGTTTGACAAAAAAACTTTTTCATTTTTGAGAATTATTTTTTTTCCGAATTATATTAGGCTTTTATAGAGTAGTTAAAACTGTGGTTTCATTTAAAGTGGCGCTGACAATTCCACCCTGTATATATATATATATATATTATTATTATTAATATAAAAACTTTTATTGTTGTATAAAAATAATTTGTGTATATAAAAATGTAATCTTTAGTCACTTTAGTCCAAGAAAAAAAATATTAAAAATATAAATATAAGTAACAATAACACACAATACCTAAGTGCAATTAAATATGTATTTTTTTTCTTATAATATATAATGTATATTCTTAGCGCACTTGTCTAAAAGTGTCTAGGTGAAAAAGACAATAAAAGCAGTGGAATTGTGTCAAACGCGGGTAGTTGCTTGTAGGCAACGGACCCTATCGGAAGGAAGTTGGTGTGTATTCGTGTGTATTAGTATTGTTATTGGGTGATACATATAATTTATTACAATTCCGTGGAAGCTCTTTCCCAATACGTTAGAAACATAGACTATATAATTATGTTTCTATCGTGTTTTTTTAAAAACGCTAACCGCTTCCGATTTCTAACAATATATACACACTCTGCTATAAGTATGTAGCAGAGTAGGCAGGGGGAGCCTAATGTTAAGATACTCTACTTCGCATGACTGTCGTGGCATTGCGTGTTGAATGGTGGAACTTGACGCCACGATTTGCGTTGTTACCCGAACAAGAAAAAGAAAATATTATAAATAATTCATTCCCTCTAGTCAGAATCAAACCCACAACCGTCGCCTTTAATGTCAGTATAAGTAATACAATGCTTATTAAATTATTATCTCGTCTCCCTCCAGTCCGTGGCAACCGGAAGAGTTGATAGAGTACGAAGAGGATTTTATAATTACATCAGTAAAGAATCTACCGACGCGGACTTCCGGAGAGGCCAGGATAAGGGAGCTGGCTCCGAGGTCCGATTCTGACAGCCAGGATGACTTGGCGCGACGGTCTAAGACTACCACGTGAGTACAAGAAATAAAAAAAAATAGATCACGCTTTATCCCGCTACTTAGATATGTACCAGTTGGATAATCGTCTCATTTAGGTTGTATGTCTTTTTATTATGCCGAAATTCAATCAACAACCGCGATGCTCAAATTCAAATTTATTTTAAAATATAACAAGCTTAATTTATTCAATGTTAAATAAATAACGATCAGTTCAATAAAGTTATTAAAATATTTTTCTTTTGCGAGGGAAAAATTATACGGATCTAAAAAAAATATTTTGGTCAATGGTATTTTTTTACGAAATATTTTTTGAAATGTAATCTGAAACTAAAAAAATAATAATATTTCGTTCAAATAATTTATGTAAAAAAAAATCTTTTGCCACAGACCATTGTATTTAAATATTTCAACAATTATTTTTTATCACCGATTTACTTAAAATATTTATTCTTAAAAGCGAGTTGGCGCAAAGGTCCGATACAAACAGCCAAGAAGAATTGGCACAACCTTCTACGTGAGTTTAAAAAAAATAAGGATTTTTTTGTAAATTTAGTTCATCATAATAATAGTAATCAAAAAAGTATCCATTGTATTTGTTGTAAATGGCAAAATAAAAAAATATATATAAATGTTTTAATAAATTAAGAAACTATTTTCTTAATTAGATAAATATATGTATATATTATAGTTATTATGTAAAGTTAGTTAATATTGTAGTTCGAAACAATTATGGGTGTAAATAAGGGGGTATAGGAAAGCATTTGTTGTTGTAGGCAACATTTAGTATTCAAAATTAATATTACAATGTATAATTATTATATTTGCTAGAATCATCCGCACGCAGCGCATTGGAACAATTCAAACCTGTTCCGAGTATTAGCTATGCCTGTCGTAGGCTGCTAGAATAAATAAAAGATATTCTTTAAATTTTTGAAATAGATACGTCTCGTGAACGGGAACCTACACTCCATTCTCCACTCACTGACCATTGCCATTTTTCAAGACATTGCGTGTTTAGTGGCAGAATTCAATGCCACACTTTGTCTTGTTACGTGGACGGCATCGATTTTTTTAAAATAATTATTAATCCTCTAAATTAAAATTGTTTTTTTTTCAGACGAACAATAAAACAAACCCTCTACTCAATAGATTCGACACTACGCGATCAATCACAAGCCATAGAAAGGCTATCCCGAACAGTAGAGACCCTAAACGAAATTCGAAGAAGCGACCACCGCCCACAAAATGTGGGCAGAGTGCCTGCTTCCCACTCGTGGGACTTATTCGGGGGTTTCGTCCTAGCCATGGTGTTGCAAGCTCTTTTGAACTGGGTTTTTCATAAAGACTGAGTGTTGCCATTGTAAAAGACCAAATTTTGTTTAAATTATATCTGGATTTTTTTCGATTGTAAAAAATTCATCCATCCACTTACCTTTTTTTTTTATTTCTGGATTTTTCTTTTTCTTTTTTGTGATTTATAGAAAGGCGATTTCGTAATGTAAGAAACCCTATTGTAAGAGAATTCAATGATCACTCCTTATCTTCAATTGTTACTAATTGAGGATTTTGTCCTAGCCATGGTCTTTTGAAATAGGATTTCTGTAAAAATTGAGAGCTGCCATTATAAAAAAAACACAATTTTTGTTTTACAAAAAATATTTTTTTCTTACTTTTTTGTATAACAAAAGTGATTTTTTATTTCATTTTTGCGCTTTATAGGTGACAAGCTCGTTATATAAAAACTCTTATATTGGAGAATTCAAGGGTAGTAACCAAAGGTTGTATCCTAGCCATGGCAAGCTCTGGGTTTTCTATAAAGACTGAGTGTTGCCATTGTTATAACCAAATTTCGTGTTTAAAAAAATATTTTTTATTTGTTTAATTTTTATGATTTATCGAAATGCAATCTCGTTATGTAGAGACCCTATTCTAAAAGAGTTTCGTCCTAGCCATGGTGTTGCAAGGCCTTCAGAACCAGGTTTTCTATAAAGACTGAGAGTTGCCATTGTAAAGACCAAAATCTTTGCTTAAAAAAAGAAACATTTTTTGGATAAGTGGTTTTTTGTCTGTTTGTGTGTTTCTTGGGTTGGTGGATTTTTTATACGTAATAGGTATTTTTTTGCATTTGGATAATAATAAAAATTTTAGTTGTGTGAAAAGGTATGAAAATAATTAAGCAGCTTTGTAATTTTTTTTAACGAAACACAAGGACAGACAAAATGGCTGCCAACTTGCCTATGACTTTTAAGACATATATTTTATTTAGTCTTTAGCTTTTTTGTGTTAATTATAAAATAAAATATTATAAAAGCTCGAATTATAATCTCTCAGTATTTTTTTTTTTGGAAAATATTTCTACCTGAATCGCAGTCCGCTTTGCAGATTATATTTTTCAAAACTTAATAAGCTACAATAGTTCATTTAAATATAAACTTAAGATATTATTTCTTACATTGCTGAACAAATTTTGATATATTTTTTACTGTTGTATTTAAAAAGTGGACTGTGATTTTTCATCCATTTTGACATTTCATATATGTATATGGTCCAATTTGATTTTGGCATTTTTTTATATTATAAAATGATTGTTAAAGTAAATTTCACGTGTAAAAATACATAATGTGATTTTATAAATTATGGCAACTCTAAGGCAATAATGATTACGAATGATTTTTTTATATATTCTTAAAATTTTAATTGGTAAAATAATTTCGTTGAATAATTCGTTTATTGTTTGACATTAAACATGTTTCAAACTATGTTGCCATATTTAGTTTATTTGTACAGACTATATATCTTATGTAAATGATTAAATTTAAAAATTCATGTGAAATTTTCTTAATAATTAATTATATACTTATAATGATTCAAATTGTATTTTCTATTATATTAAAAGGTTTTAAGCGACAATTCTAATGTAAATTAGAAGGACAGTGTTGCCATTTTTCGTATATTGCAGACGTTTTTGACTTACACCTTTTAAAATTCTTGCATCCTCACGTTATATATAATGATGTTGACTTAATTATCTATTGTATCAAAAAAATATATAATATTATATTTCCGTTTAAAATACTAAGTATTGTTATTTTAAAATAATTTTGTAAAGAATCTTGAGTTACTATTTTTAATGATTGGTATTTTACTGTATGTTTTTTTATTTTATTATGGCAAAAGGTTCAATTCAATATGGTATTTTTACAGTATTTTACACTAAAACTAAAATTTTAATAAAAATTTAAATAAAATTATTTCTTTAAATAAAAATATTCATTATTTTCATACATTAATGAAAAAAAATATATTTTATTTAAATAACTATCAAACACAGATAATTAAAGCAATACTCTGTATATAATAAAAATAAATTAAGACACACTTCTTTTATCTTTCCTAGTTATTAATTAGATTCTTTATTTTAATCTGCAATATGTTATTTTATTAATTTCGATGGGAACTCTGAAGTATTATCATCGACACTTTTGACAGTATCCCGTCGGTGTTGCCATTACACAAGTATTAATTTCTACTAATTCCTACTAAATATTACTAATTCCTACCACATTGTAGATTTTTTTGGCTATTTCATTCGAAATATCTATTTATTTATACGCGTTTAGATAAGATCCTTAGATTGTTGATATTTTTGTTGTTATATCCAGTGAATATATATTTTTTTCCAATTTACGTGCTGTTTTTATTTGCAATTCACGTTTATTTTTTTTTCAACTTCACGATGTGCAGGAGCATACAGCAGGGTAGACAGAGGAAACCTGGAAACCTACAAGCGTACGAATGTAAACGCGGAGGTTGTGGATTCGATTCCCATGAGAGAGATGAAATATTGAATATTTTTATATCTTCGTTCTGGCAAAGTGCGGCGTTGAGTTCCGCCACTCAATGCACAATGCCTCTAGAATCAACAGAAAGGGTGTAACGAAAATGTCTTAACGCTTAAATGTCTACTTCTGCCTACCCTGCTACGTGTGGGATGCAGCATGAAGCTTAAAAAATGGTTTAAGTTTACATACTAAGTATTTAATTATTTCTTTTATAAATTTAAAGGTTTAGTTAGTGGTCGGTAACAAAGTAGTCTAAGTCATGTCTTAGAATAATAAAAAAAAAACAACTATATTATATATAAGTTGAATATTATGAAATCACAAGTACATATTTTAAATTTTATTATAAATTAAAATTATACTTACTATATTAAAAAGTCGATTCTGCACTCTAATAACATATAAAACTTTTTCATCTCCAATTTCAACAATTTCATCATTTTTTTTTGTAATAATTAAAAAAGGACTAACGCATTGCTGTTTTTAGACTGTAAATATATGAAAATTAGAATTCTTTACAATAGAGTAGAATACAGGTAGTATTTGAATAGTATTGTCTGTTTTCAATAAGGTGTTTTATGTAACCCCCAGTATCGCCCCTGCGGTCCGCTGAACCAATAATTCCTTAAATTTCTCATTTCGTTTTCATTCCAATGATATCTTTTTGGAAAAAAATGTGGAAGACGTCTTCTGGCTTCATATATACGTGACGGAGATTGCATATACATTACAGAATTAGCCTTAATTTTCGCTATATCAGGACTTTTTCCTTTCTTTCTTTCCTGAATTTTTTCTTCGGAAGAGCTGTCAGTAGAATAGTGAATCCGTGTTTTAGAGTAATCGGAGTATTCCGAGTCACTAGAGTCACTACGCGAGTCACTGACTGTACGCAGGATTTTTTTATTGACAAATTTGTTGAAACGTCTCAAATCGTTTCTATTGCTCGATTTGACTTGGTGTTCAGGATTGACAATTTTAAATATAATTTTTCGTTTCCTGTCAGAATCTTTATTAGATCTTAATAAATCTTTGATATCTAAGTAATCTTGGGAGAAATTCTTGCTTCTACCGCGGTGGTTGATGAAAATTTCTGGATATATTTCGTAATAATCATCGTCGATGTCCAAATAAGGTCCAGGTCGATGTTGGGATCTTTCAATCGAATCGCTTATACAACTAAGTTTGTTTTCTATATCCTTATTTCTTAATATACAATTGTTTACGGCGGCTTGTTGTGGACCTTTTTCTCGTTTTATTAAATTTATAGCTCGATTTAGAAGTTCTGTTCTAGTTTTAGTGTCCTTAGGATTGAAATTATCTTCTAAATCAATTTCTTTTAAATATATTGTTGGAGATGCATTTATCAAACGTACTGTGAAGTGAGAAGCAAATGAAAAAACATATTATATAGATAATAATTAATAATTGACGGCATCTATTGATATCGTGTATTTAGAAGGTCGTGAGTTTAAATCAATTCGTAAGAAATACCTGCCTATACTTATATATGTTTAGTTTTTAACTGCGGCTTCGTCTGTGTATTGTAGAGTTCGTTTGATTGAATGCGCTTATCTCAGAAATTGGCGATTGGAAATGAAAAGATAATTATAACACTCATGTTCGTACACTTGTGCTCCTGCGCCGCGACTTCCCTCAATAGCCTATAGCGTTAATAAATAAATAATTTATATATAACCCACAGTGGGTTATATATAAATTATTAACTTACCGTTATAGCCTATACCTACCAGAGCGCTTAGAAAGTGCTATGTGCCAAACACAACTGTTAGAAAAAAATGTATTACAAACTAAAAGAGCTGCTGTAATATTTTTGGAAAAAATAATGGGGTTCTGAATGTGTGACGTGAATTCTATAAGACACGAGCAAAGCCGCAGGTTAAAACTAGCCATACACTAGATAGAATATATACAAAAATTATAAAATCAAAATACGTACATTTCAAGTAAATAATAAATACAGCCACGATCACTTGTTTAAACATTTTCTAAAAAGTAACTAAAAATATTACTTATCTGTCTACATCTAAAGCTATAATGTAAGCACATTTATTTGCGGTGTTAGTTTTTTCTTTATATATATTGAAATACTTTTGTATATTTGTGTGTTTGTCAGTTGCCTTTTGGAAGAAGAAGATGAGATCAAAGAACAATTTATCCTACTTCCTACTTCATACATACCCTCCGGGGGTCCTCCTGCCTTTGACGTGTCCTACCTACAGTACAGTTGTTGAAAATCAGCCGAGATCGATGTCTCCCCCCTCGCCTCTCTTGCCGCTCAGAACTTTAGAACTTATTTTAATTTTGAAGTTTAATATTTTCAATTCTTTTTTATAATCTCCTATAAAACCATACCTATTGAATAAAAGTAAAAGTAAACAAAATCTTTAAAAATCTGTTGTTAATAATACAAAAAAAATCTATGAAACGCCTCATTGAAATTCAATTATGTTTTATAATTGCTCAATCAATGTATAGTTGAAAAAATGACTAAGTATTTAAATTTCTATTTTTAGTAAATATCCTCGTGTAGGTACCTATATAGTAATGGTAGACAAAAAATCTCTAGAGAGATACGCCCGTGGGATACTGTATGGGATGAGATACTGTAGAACTGGAGTTCTACAGTTTTTTAGAGCAAAGAAATATATCATATCGATTTCAGTTTACTTCTACGAGTTCTTGAGAAAAATGGTCTTATGAAACGGACAGTCGACAGACAGGAAGACAAAAAGTAAACAATCTATAAGGGTTCCGTTTGTTTTTCACGTAGGTAAACCTAAAAACAGGAATAACAACAAAGAAAGTATTTTATACATCAGGAAAGTTTATTACAAAAGCCGATACAAAATCTCAAGACCTATAGCTAATTACTTAACTAACATACAACTACATACAAATATACTCTATGGACACTTCTCTAAAGAAACACCAAGTTGTTTACATGTTAAAGATTTTTCACAAATTAAAATATAAAAAAATATTTCTATTAAAATAAAAAAATGGCAACTAATATAAATTAAATGAGTTTAATTGATAAGGTACGACATATTATTTTACGAGAATAAAAAAATTGTCACTACACTCTCGATGAGTCATTCTCTGCTTAAACAGAAAAAAGAGTGTTAAGAGAAAACAAATTTCTCTTTTGTCTATATAAGAACACTTCACGGTGTTTCTAGCACACAGCAGGGTAGGCAAATTCGGCGGAAAGTGAGGAACGGTTTTCCTCTACGAGTATGTTCCCTCTGCCCACCCTGCTATATGTGGGTAGGTACAGCGTGAACCTAAAAAAAAGTTAATTATTCATAAAATCTTCAACATATAAGCAAAAATAACTAAATCTAATTTACACTAAACGAAAGTACAGAGTCAAGTCCATTGTCCATCTAAAGTTAAATTCTAAATTAAATATTTCGAATGGCAAATCCAATCAGCAACGTCGATTACACAACCGAGTTTTGATACATTACGAATTAAATGGTCGGAGTATTAATCTAATTTTAGTTTGATTAACTAAACTAACTAGATTAGATCCCAAATATAACTTGATTAAGTAACCCTAAGTCAAACTAAATTTGACCAAAATCTTAGCTAAATTAGATCGAGATCTAACTAGGTTAGACTCCAAATGAAACTAGATTAGAATGGACTCAAATCTAGATTTAATTTAGTTAACCACGACCAAAAGTACAAAGATAGAAAAATCTATTCATATACATACATATAAAAATTTCATGATATATATTAAAAAAATATACAAAAGTTACATTTCCATCTAAATTTTGATCATATCTAAAAACTTTATTTGATGAACCATACATTTTTAGATTAAATATAAATCTAATCCACATATTAGTAATAAATTCTGGAAACACATATATTTTGCTAAAATACGTATTTTTAAGTGAACACTTACGCTGAACTAGTGTTAAAAAGTGTATGTATCATACAACTAATATTTTGTATGAAAAATTAAATAATGATTTAATAGTGACAGAATTGTTGTATGAAAAATTAAATAATGATTTAATAGTGACAGAATTTAATAGTGACTGTGACAGAAATCTTTTTGTTTAATTTTTAAAAATTATAGATTTTTAATTAATATTTGTAAAGATGTCATGTTGAAAGAAGTTAATTTGAATATTTATGTTTCAATTGTACATCAAATATTTACTTATTTATTTTTTGAATACGTCAAAATTTAAAATAATTTCGCATTTGCCTTAATTTAAACTAAAATCTTGACTAAAAATGGACTACAATTGACTAAAAATCATTTTACGTATGTATTATTTATGTAGATTTGATTTTAATAAAAATGTTTTTTAGTCTGTTATGTAGAAAATCGATTAAAATGATATTTATTAAAATCGATTTTTGTACTAAACATACTTAAATTTTAATCAATTCTCTTTAATAAAACTAAGTCAAGTTTATTTAATCTTACATTAAAGATATGATAAATTAAGCTAAATAATAAGTTACTTAGAAAGTAATCTAAGAGGCAGTTGTTTTTTTTATCTGTGTTATCTGTGTCTAGAACTTTTTGATTATTTTTTAATTTAAATGACCCAATACCTAAACTTAAATGCAACTGTCTCTTAGACTATTAATTTATATAAGTATAGGAATTGTATGAGCGCTTTAAGAATAATCACTAACTACATGTTAGTTAATATTAGATTGAGATTAAATATTGGATTCATATAAAGAAAGCGGTCAAGTGCGAGTCGGTTTATTCTATTTCTTGTGACCTACTTTAGTTTTCTATTTTTATATAAATTCAATATTTAATATTAAATATATATTAGTGCGTGAATAACTGTGATGTTATAGTGAGTTAATGGTAACGAATGTTCATACATTTATTCTATGAAGGCAGCGATATAACTAATATTAAAAAATTTAAAATGGCCTATACACGCTTAAGAATATTATATATTTAATTGTTTTTATTAACGTTTGCATTTAAATTTGCAACAACGAGGTCACATCCTTTTTTTTATTTGTTTCTTTTATCTTTTTTTCTTGTAATAGGGCGGAGAAATGAAAATAATTTATGTATCACAATCAGTGAAAGTCGCGTTTACAGTCATTATTTAGTTGTATAACATCAAGCGTGTACAGGCCGCTGTACTATACAGAATATTTCATACGTCATTGATATTTTGATAAATTGTATAAGTAAGTATATCTAATACGTGACATAAATAGTAAATAAAAATGACAGACGTTTAACTAAAACTGTTAAATGACATGGACAGAACAAAAAGAATTTTAATTAATAAAATACATAATATTTTTGTTACAATTCCAAAGTGGTATAACCTTTAAAACAAAAATAATCATTAGAATATATTTTAAGAAAATTTATATATGTGTAATTTGAATCAACACTAATCAATTTTTTTTGTAATAACAGTTCTGCTTACATCGATTTATTTTCCATTAGCTATTTATATAGATAGTTATAATAATATAATTATAATTTATAGCTATACCACTTGAACTGTAGAGTCTAAAAATTTCATGCATATAGGTATGAATTATCAACTTTAAATTAATGACATATTAATTTATTAAATTCATCTTGAGAGTGAATGAAATCTTAATGAGAAAGATGAATTTGAAGTTTAGATGCACGAATTTGAAACTCAAACACAAAGAATTGATACTAAAAACTAATAAACTAATTGATAAATAGAACCAAAACTTGATGCAGTACATACATAGAAATATATAAATTTAATCTCCTCGTCTGTTCACAGCATTAAAGTACGCTAGCAAGTCGGCGTCTGCTCGAGAGACCCACGCGGCGTTTAACGCTATCGTATCTAACGCTAATGAAGCTCCGTGCTGATCTCCAAATAGCTCTTTGAACTGAAAGTAATTTAGTAAAACTTATTAATTTCAATTAAAAATATTGTTTATTTGAATGAAAATAAAGCTCCTACCAACTCAGAAGGCAGTACAGCTAAGAATTTGCATGTATATATATGTAATACGAACGACTGAATGAACCGAATTGTATTTATTTATTTTAATGTAGAAAGCATAATTATGATAAACATTAATATTTCCTTTATATAACTAAATTCTCAGCAGTTACATACTGTACTACCTAATTTTGTTATTTTGAGTTTGGAAGAGATTAAACTATAAATATAATTAAACTAGGGGGCCCGTTAAAAGAGAGGGGCTCGAAGACTTTTCAAATTTTAAAAGCTATCTGTTCTTCTTTACTTCTCTTACTCTAGAAGGTACAATAATTTAATTAAATACTTACTCTATAATAATCTCCAGGTTGATGCAAACATCGAGCGGCCGCCTGTAACGCTTCCGACGGTAATGTTGTTATGTTCAATATCCGCCATATTCCCGCTGCGCCACGCCATCTTGAAATTTTGAAAATTTTAGAACTTATGTGCCTTTATTTTGGGTATAAAAATGTTCCCAGATTTATCATGATGTGAGTAAATAAATAGCGATAAAATATTATACTCGTATAATGAGATCAAAGGCACTAAAATCTTAACTAATACAATAAGCAATTTGTTAATTTTGATACGAAGTGAAATTTTACAATCAGTCGCTGTCCCAAGAAGACACGACCTCTATGTGTGTAAGTACATATAATACAAACCTACAAACTCCTGCGCATAGTGCAGTCACCCACATCTTCCACTCGCGTCCTCTCTGCGCCTCACTCGACAACACCGTGTAAGCGAACCTAAAGAAAAACATAAATAACTTTAGAATAAAAGTGAGCTAACATAAAATATCCATTTGTGGAAATTAACTATAAAAAATAAAAACTTAGTAGTCTAAGTTGGATTATAGTTTTTAGTAAAACAAAAAAAAATACAAGCATTTTGGGTTAGGTCACTTTTACTTGAAAAGCAAGTTAGATTTTTTTTCTGTATAATATTAATGATAGGTCGAAGTAAGATTTTACTGAATATATTTTATTTTTTCTTCAGCTTCACCCTGTATCCCGCACATAGCTGGCAGAAGGAACATAGCGTTAACAGTACAGAATCTGAATGTAAACCAGACGGTTGTGGATTCTATTTCCACTCGAAGTAGTTCATTATTTTCATTTTCACCGCTCTAGTAACAGGACAAAGAGCGGTGTTGAGTTCCTTCACTCAACACGCAATCTAAAGATTAAATTAGGCGGCTCAAAGGGAACGGAAGTTCTAGGTTCTGCCTACCCTGCTTCATGCGGGGTACTGTTAGAAGCACTAACCTATACAACAGCCAATCATCCTCAGCTGACGACAGAGCGGAGAGTAATGCAGAGTGTTTCAACACTGGTCTCGGAGCTCTATAAGATGCTAGTAGTGTCCTCCAACAAGCACGCCACGCGGTTTCTCCGTGATGACGAATACCTGCTGTGAAGGCTGCCTGGAAGAAATTAATTTGTTATTAATCCCCGACGAAAACAGAAAGGTGTTATACGTTTGACATATCAGTGTAAGTGAGTTGTCACCAAGGAGATTGAGAGGGGTTAAAAAATGCTAAAAAAATCTCAACCCGTAAAGCCTTCAACATTCGCCAAAATTCGAGAACAGAAAACCTTATCCCTAAGTTCCCTCTGCCATATACTATTATGTAATTTATTTAACCAATCCTTAAAGAATGAGTAAATAGCAATAACGAATATTATAAAATAGCACAACAATGCCAACCTCTTGGTATATATCCGGTATCGTTTCATTTTCGTTCATCCAACCTTCAAATAGTTCCAAAGCCTGATTGGTCACATTCTCATTCCCCCACTCCACTCCCGCTGTTAGGAGAGCTCCGCTTAACCAGCTGCAGTTAACAAGCATTGGATTATAAATATTATAATACCTATTAATAAGTATATACATATAAGGTAGTTGTGGCGCAGTGACGCAATAATCTGAAGGTAATGCGACGGTCGTGGGTTCAATTTCCTCTGGGGGAAATTAATTATTTAAAGTAATAGGTATAAACTTCCAACTTCAACCGTTTAAAATTTTAAGTGTTTCATTATTCGATCAACTATTCATACACATAGTTGATCGGAGATTTCATTACAACATTACTATTTTACCTATTCTTATTGCAATACTCACAGCTGATCCTCATCTATCCCAGGATCTAACAATTCCTGATTAGAATACAGAGCCAGGGTCGGTGGAAGAGTACTCAATAACTCCTGAAGATGAGGACCTGATGCTGATACTCTTAGCAGTTCCCTCCACCAGGAGAGATGTGTCACTACCACTCTCCATACTGCCCAGTGACGTTCTGTTGTTAAATGGGCTGGAATATTCGAGAAAAAGATAATGCTTACTTTATTTTAAAAATTTTTTTTTTAAGTGTTACGATATTACTTTTAGTGAATTAAGCTAAATATTTAAATTAAATTTATAACCGTTTAGAAAGGAACATTTAAGAATGAATGTGTTCCATATATCTGTGTATATATAACCGGAAAAATAGTTAATAAAGAACGAATCATTGCCTGGTTCTGGCAACGATTTCGAAATATATATTAGTATCCCAACTCTGGTGTTAGGAAATTAATATCTCTTTACTTTCAATATGCCACACTACTCTGTAAAAGTAAGGAAATAATACAAAGCAAGCCAAATTTTACCTGCAGCTGCGATAGCTCGACTAGCTGGTAATCTTCCAGCTCGACTCAAAACAAAAGCATCGTCTAGTAAAAGAGCTCTTTCTGCCGGTTCTCCACTTTCGTATAGTTCTTCTGCTCGCTTAGCTGCTGATTCCGCTGACTGAGAAAGATGCTCGATTTTTATGAACATACAAGTTTTATTGCAAAGATTAAACATTTATTTCTGTATTTCACGCCTATTGCTGCTTTCCTCTGCCGAAACTGCTGTATGCGGGATATAGAGGGAAGTGGCGGTGCTCTTTAACTCGACTATGTTTTAACATTGTACCTACTTATATATAACACAATAATTGAATGTTCAATGATCCACATTATAAATCAATTATAGTTAAAATTTTGTGCAATAAAAACAATTTTATTTCAAAAAACATTATCAAATGAAAAATGTTATTTAATCCTATCTTACTAATATTATAAAAGTGGAAGTTTGTCAGTATGAGTTATTTTTTGCACTTACACGCAAAAACTACTGAACGGATTTAGATAAAACTTTACAATAAACATAAACACAAAAATTGGCGAAGCCGCGTTTCGGTCTTTAATAATCTATGAATACTAAATTTATAAATATTTATTTCTATTTATGTGCATTTATGTACCTCCCCAACATTTCTATCTTGAGGTGCGACTCGATACAGTCCTCTCGCCCCGACGTTATATCGAACCCACTTGTGTTTCCCGAGCTCCGGTATGACCACTGTCAATAGTAGGAAATGGTAGTAAATGGTAGTAGTAGTGGTAGAATTAATATTACTACAATTCTTTCAATATAAATAATAAACTAGAAAATTATAAGTGTTAGACTTTTCGTTTTTGATTATTTATTTGAGATATAAAGTAAAACAAAATCTATTTATTAATCATCATTTCTGGAAGCTAATTTTAAAAAAGTATAATTACTTACTCTCTGTATCATTCATCCAAATCAAATACGTGACGTTCTCCAACCATCTCGATGCGTGCTTCGTATCGTTTACAATGTCATACCTAAGCGAAAAACAATACGGTTTGTAAAGAAATAGTAATATTGTGTGCCTTTAGCTTTAACTTTAAGTAAAATAATTTCATAAATATATTTAATAAATATTAGTATAGTTCGAGCGGGCGAAGCCGCCCGAGTCCGCTTGTAATAAATAAAACCTTACCAAGTCCCATTTTGCAAGCTCTCCGTACTATTTTTCCATAATTTAGTAATATTTTCCATTTCTTCCTCGACGATGGGTCCCACTGAGAAAGTTACGGGAATTACCCATTTGGGCATGGGCGGAGGTTTTGTTGTCTTTATAGTTGTTGTTGTTGTTGGGAGGGGCGTTGTTGTAGTTGTTGCGTTTAAATCCTCTTCGGTTATTTCGGTGAAATTTTCTGTAGAAAAAAAATATATATTTTTAATTAATTAAATGTCAACTAGGGAAAGAATACATAAACGCAATTATGAGCAAGGGTGTGAATGTTGTGGTTTCGATCCCCACTCGATGGAATGAATTACAATTTATTAATATTTTTTCATTTCTTCGCTCCGGCACCAAGGCAAAAAGCCCTGCGTTGGGTTCCGCATTCGATAGGTACGCATTGCCTCTAAAAATTCGGTGGAAAGTGGGAAAACGGAGAGCCTTAATACTTAATTCCCTCTGCCTACCCCGCTGTATGCGGGGTACAATGGTGAAGCTAAATACTTTATAAAATTGATCAATGCTCTGGCGAATCATTAACAGTTGAAATTGTTAAGTGAACTTATAAATTCATATTAAAAAAAATGATATGCGGCTTACTCGGCCTACTCTGCTATATGCGGGATTTAGCGTGAAACTGAAAAAATAAAGAAAAATATATATTTACCAGGCTCAAAAAATAGATCTTCGAGTTCAGCTCGAAGATCGAACGTGAGGAGGTGGTTTGAAATCACTGGTTCCGGATCCGGCGGATCTGCAGTCATTACGAATCTGAAAAGTATTTAATTATATTTTTTATATATAAAAGATCATCGTCGAAGTATATCAGCGAATGAATGTAAGCCTGATCTGGGGGTTGATACACATTATTAAAGTTAATGAATTATTTTCATTTTCCTGATCTGGTTAGAAAAATGCGTTGTTAAACATATAATGTTTCTAATTTTTGTGGTGTCAGAAAGTGAAGTGCCTTGAGGTTCTTCACATACCTGCTACATATCTATAGGTGGAGAACAGAGAACTGTGTAACTGAGCAGAAAAAAAAGATCTCATACATAAGGATAAATAATCATAATTATCATCACATTTACCTCTCCTGCCTCACAAGAACGTCGTCGCCCACCGCTCTCGCGCACAGCAGCGGGTACCCCGCGCGCTCGCACCAGCCGTCCCACGCATGCGGGGGCGCCTCGTCGCCGTCGCGCTGCAGGGCTCGCCAGAGGTCCCTGGAGATAATGATTATGAAGTTAATGATTTTGAAGAATGAAACTTAAAAATAAACAATTTAACAAACAAATATAATATTTATTGAAAAAAATTCGTAAGTTATAAAATTCTTATGGATTTAGATAATAGTTTTAGGTGTATAATTATATACTTATACAAAACTAGCGGCCCGCTCGCGGTTTCACCCGCGTGAACCATGTTATTATTAATTTCTGTCTCCATGACTACGTCCTAGTGACGTCTATGCAAAATTTAAGACTCCAACATTTGTAGTAACGAAGTTTCATACAAACTTTCGACCCCAAAAACAATCCCGAATTATCTAGAAGTCGAATATTGCAAATTCCCGTCTTAGCGAGCACCTACGTCCTATAAATAACTCCTATGCAAAATTTAAGATTCCTAGCACTTGTAGTTTCTGAGATTTCGTGATGAGTGAGTGACCTTTCGATTTTATATATATAGATAAGATGATCCTTGTAACCTAGTAGTGAATAATTACTACTTCTAATATCTTCAAATTAGATTTTATTCTCATATTATTAAATAATAAAATGTATACATATTTAGAAATATTTTTACATAAATTTTAATTATTTTACAAAAACTCACCTAGCATCAGCGCTAGCGGCGTGATGGTCTCTCAGTAAACGCGACAAAGCAGCTCGACCAGCCTCTTGTCCAGCTGCTTCTATCGCCATACTTACTATTGCTGCACCCTGGATATCATGTAAGTCAAAATCTAATTAGGACATTACCTACAAACACTTTTGAAACATCAAAATATATAAACATGTGAATAGTGTCAGTCCTACAGGAAGTATTCAAAACCTTACGTCAATTTTAACATTACCTTGTGTAGTGAAAGTTCATCAGTAGCAGATTCAATATCAGCTTTTTCCAATCTAGGTGATGCGACTGCTCGCACTGAATAGCTTGAATCCAATCTACGAGAGGACAACAAATATCGATAAAATTAACCGTATATGAAGAATCGCAATAAACAATTTTTACCTTCACGTACATCATGAATATCCAATCCAACAATAAGGGAACAACGTGTTATGACACATCCGTTCCCCACTTTACACTGAATTCTCATCTCATTAAGTGTAACGTGTTGAGGCTCAGTCTCAGAACTCAGAATTAAATTTTCCCGAGTGAGAATTCGAACCCAACGTCACGTTAACAGTCGCGCGTTTGTGCCTCTATTCCTTCCCATTTATTTTTTTTTCACTCACCTCAACGCAGGTAGCACATGATCCAATAAAAGCGCGTCCTGTTGTCTCTCAGCGGGCGCTCCGCTGATGGCGGGCGCCTTCTCCCCTAAGACGGAAGTTAGGGCTTCGAGTAACCACTGGGAGCTCCACCATCTCGGGGATACCAGACCTCCGAACCACTGAATGGAAAAAAATATAAATCTTAAGTATATCCAGATATATGTATAAGTTCTTATATAAACCGGGGCGGCGATACAGTCGTACTGCGCCTGACTGTATACCTAACGGTTGTGGGTTCGATTTCCGGTTAGGGGAATAAATTATATTTTCTTTTTCTCGCTCTGATGAAAAAAACTTAGTAGAGTGTTAAGTTCCACCACTCAAATCTTAATTTAATACGTTAGGGAACCCTAAAAAGTGTAAAAATACCTGTTGTGCCAAAAGTCTAGCAATAATTTTAGTGTCACTCAGCATGGAGGGCGCTAGGGTGATCAGTCCCCATCCTTCTGAGTACTGAGACCCTCCTTCCACTACTACTATGTCTGGAAAGTCAATTTTGTCATTAAAATAACATTTTTATAATTAACATTAAACTTAAATTTTTGGAAAGCTCTAAATAAATTAATTGATGAAATTAAAACTAGTATCATTAACTTCATACATAATTGCGGAGCTACCAGACACGCCTCCAGTTTTCTGCGAAAAGTATGGAACGGAAGTGTTTTAATGTTGGGGACGGAGTGTTTTAGCACTAGGTTCCCAAATTTCTTCTGCCTACTAACACTAATCTGATACCTACGTGCGAGAAACAACGTCTAGGTAATAACAAAAATAGTTGTTATATAAGCCACCTTGTCTTCAGGGAACCACGTCTGATTGTAGAAGCCATAGCCGTGGATTCGATTCCTATTCCTACAGTAATTGAAAATTAATATTTCCGCTGTCTGTCGGTTAAAATGCGACGTTGTGTTCCGCCACCGTCATACACTCTACGTTATGTCTCAACGAGTAGTATCACTAGGTTTTTACTGTCATCTTCACAAAAATATCCTAATATATACAAGGGAAGAAAACTTACCAAATTTAGGTAACGGATAAGAAGTATTTAATTCGTAGGCAAAAAGCTGGATAGTTTTTTGCACCCACTCTAATAATGGCCTGGAAATAAAAAATATATTAATATGCCTAGAATAACTAATGATTCAACTATAACTGTATTAGATACACCAAAAAGAAATCTATAAAAAAAATAAAATAAAAACACTTTTAAACTTACCCAGATTCATCCAAAATTACTTGCTTATCGCTGTACAAGCTCACTTCCAGTGGCGGAGTCACTACCTCTGGTGACTCAGTGGCCAATGACGCTGGTGGCACAGTGGCAGTGACTTCACTGGTCACTGATCTACGTTGTAGGCGACATACGGCGAGTGCCATCATATGTGGGGCCATTGGAGGTGAAGTTGCGAATTCGTCTTGCAACTTGAAATAAAAAATATTTTTTTGGTTTCACGCTCTATCCTGATATAGCAGGGTAAGTAGATTCCGTTCTCCAATTCGAATTAAGTGGCGGGATTTAACGCCATGTTGTGTCTTACCAAAATTTAACATCAACTGTGTAAATAGCACTCACCAGTCTATGTCCTAAGTAAAAGCCAGCTTCTTCAGTAGCTACTATCGGCATGTTAGTCAAAGAGACATGAAATCTGAAATAAAAAATACAATCATATATGTAGGTAATTATAAAAAATATTATCACTTATACAAATCCAAAGGTCAGCTTTCGCCTCGCGGACTTTACTCACCGATCTCTAACAATAGTAAGTTTAAATGTCGCTCTCAAGTGTGGTTCATCGAGACAGGGGAAAGCTGAACGAGCGTGAGTCAACCAAAATCTTGATACAGCACAGCGACTGGAAAATTAATATTTTTCTAATATGATTTCATTTATTTCAAAAGAGACCAGTCGAGGCACAGGGACACACGTGTCGCTGTTAGCACGTGATTCCCACTCTAGCGCGCGCTGGTAACAAGATAAAGGCCGTCGTTGAGTTCGGTCACTTCAGACGCAATGCATCGAAAATTCGGCGGAAAGTAGAGAACGGAGTGTCTTAACTGTAGGTTCCCACTGGTTATTCTCCTATATGCGGGATACAGAGTAAAGCTGAATTCTTTCTTGATAAATATAACTTAAACAAGGGAAAACTTACTGTCTGTGTGTCCCCGTCAAGAAGAATCCTCGTTGTTTATCACTACGATCTAATTTCGTTATAAAGCGGAGACTCAGTGTGTAGTTGTATCTGCGTCGGAGCTTTTCCTAAATAAAAGTAATAAAAAATATTAACACGATGTGTTTATTTATTAATCTCCATGTTTTATAAAATCAACGTAACGTCCTACAGTTTTCGCCCAAATTCAGTAAACTGAATTTTGAATGGTGAACCTCGACAGCGTAAATCGTGGTACTGTAGCAGCGAAATGAAAATAAAATTCACTTGTACGGAATAGAACTCAGAAACCTTAATGAAAAATATAACAACATAAAGCATTTTGCATGTAAGAGGACAGGCACAGGGAACTTGGGAACCTAGTGTTAAGACATTTCTCTAATCCGACACTATCGTTGCCCACTTTCTGGCGAATATTTAAGGCATTGCGTATTACGTGGCGTAACACAACGTCGCCTGCCTGGTTACAGTCGCACACGTGTGTACGCCATGACGGTGTCGATTATAAAATTGATGAACATTAATCATTATTTCATTTACAACTTTTAATAAAGTAACCAAACTTACCTAAACTTAGTTTACGTAACTTACCTTAAACTCAATATAAGTTTGGTCAGCTGGGGGATAGTCCAGGGACTTCACCACTTTAGGTCCTAAAGACCCCCCAGTTTTGAACAAAGCTCGTTCGGTCACATTCATGTCACGGACGTTTAATACTACAAAAGTTGTGTCTCGGTCGACTTTGAAATCAATTGAGACTTCACCTGGAAATAATAGATTTTATTTATTTATTTTTTAGCTTCACGCTGAATCCCGCATATGTGGCGGACTTTATCGAACACAACGCCGTACTTTATCGAATATTTAAAAAAAAAATCCTAATGAGATATTATGGGATTATTTTTGTCGGTCGGGTGTTTTATCTTTTTTTTGTAATTGTAATTTTTTATTTAACTTATGATTTCACTATAGCCTCTCTTAAGTTTCTTAAATATTATAAATCACAGTTTTTTCAGTCATATTACTGACATTTTTATATTTATATATGTAATGTTTTACTAACAGAAAAACATACTAGATTAACATAAATAAAAAATAATTACCTCTTAATTCTCCTGTAGTCAGATTAGGATGTAACCACAAGCTATAGTGTTTCGGTATTAGAAAAGTCGGTAATCTCGCGCCACGCCATGGAAACACCATACCGTTGCTTGCTATACGTTCTCTGTAAAAGAAAATATTTTTTATTTTTTTTCTAGAGGAACCTAGTGCCTATTCTCTACTTTCCGCCCAATTTTCCAAGCGTTGTGTCTTGAGTGGCGGAACCCAACACGAAGTTTTGTCTATCAGAAAAAAATATAAACGAGAATAATTTATTCCCTCGAGTGAAAAATTTACGCGGAACATTGATAATAGAACATTGTTAATAACATTGTTTATTAACATTAATAAACATTCTTGTCACTGGGTTTAATTTATATTTTAAAATGTATTTCTTTCTCTTTTTCATTATAAATTGAAGTGCAGGAGTGTCTTAACACTAGATTCTCTCTGCCTACCCTGCTGTGTGCAGGATACACCGTGAAGCTGATTTTATTTTCATTCTAAATGTATAGGTATTTTTTTTGTATATACTTATTAGCCGCTGTCGCATTCTCTTCGGATCCAGTCGGTGGCTGACCAGGAAGCAGTTCTGTTTCCACTGCGCAGGGGCATTCTAAACAAAGAAAATATATTAAAAATTTTATAGTATATTTATGTTGGCAACACCGGAATGGTAATCTTCTGCATAATATATAAAACTCTACTCTTTCTTACGGACACTAAAAGAAAATAGAAAGAAATCGAAAAGTCCACAGAAATAAAGTTACGGGAGATGAATGATAAATTTAATAAACGACATTAATCATTAATTTATTATTTACTTACGATATAATATATTTATATATATAATTAAGAAGAAGAAAACTAAGTAATGACTATGATATGACATTATTAGGTAATTTTTTACTCGAACTGAGTGTCCTGTACCAAATTTATGGTAGGTATATGCCAACAACAAAAAAACTCATTAAAATTGACTAACTAGAGTCTGGAACTCATAGACCCACTAACCAGGTTGCGGCGTAGCGTAGACAACCAACAGTGCTGTCGCGAACATCGCGGAGAAGACCAGCGCCGCGAGACATAGCGCCCGCCGCTGGGAGCACACAGCCACCGGCGCGTCTCCTAGCTCCCTCGCTTCTCTTGCTTTATCTGTGTCTGGGGATAGAAAAAAATACAAAACATTTTTTTATAACTAGGCACTCCACAATAAGAGGGTATATAGAGGAAACTTAATGTTGATAATCCCAGTCTTCTGCTCAAGTTTAGTGGCATTGTGTGTTGAGGCGTGTTGAGTGGGGGAACTCAGCGCCGAATGGGAATCAAACCCACAACCTGTCAAAAATTAGGAGGACAGTCAAGGAGCAAGCGACAGGTTGCTCCTGTCGCTTGCTCCTTGACTTGACATATTAAAATAATTAGGACTGTCATCCTAATTATTTTAATATTCAATTATCAAAAGCAAACTTTAAATAAGCTACTTCTTAAGTAGGTTCTACATCATAAAATACTTTCAACTTTATCCATTTAATATAATAACTGAGTTGCGTTCTCCCGACACTTAAATCTCAAGGTGACATCTAAGTATACTTCAATCTTCCGAGAGCACTCCCCGAGATGTATGGCTAATGTTCATTTTGTGCTACGAAAATATGCCGGAGGCTGTCATGGTGCAGGGGAGTCTTATATAGGTAAATAATAGTTTCCGGTTAAAATTTTATTCGGGGATAAATTTAAAGCATTTCTTAATCATGATTAATTTTTTTTCAACTTCACGCTGTATTCCGCACATAACAGGGTAGAAAGAGGTAACATGGCCTAGTGTTAAAACACTCCGTTCTCCACTTTGCATTGCAATATCTAATTAAAAAAACTATCCATATCCAATATCTATCCATCAGTTTTTACAGATACCTGGAAATAGGCCTTCCCTAAAGGCCGCCCCTAAGTCCTGCTTTGCGTCTTTTCAATTCAGCGGCTTCCCATTTTTTTCTTTAAGTGGTCAGTCCACCTGGCTAGGGGTCCGTGCTACTTCTGCCGAAATCAGCTCCATAAAAAAAGATGTGGGTATAAAAAAACTTACCAGCTAAAAATGCGACGTCGTCTAGATCTTGGTCAACCATGTTACGCCAGGCGGCCGCTATAACAAAATTAAAGAATAATTAAAATTAATATTTCTTCACCCTGAATTAACTTCACCCTGAATTTCTCAGGGGTAGTTCCCTCTTCTCATTCCAACCGATGTTGTACACTGTAAAGACCAGTACTGACTGAGACTGAGAGAACCTAGTGATAAAACACTAAGTTTTCCACTTTGGAAGAAATGAAAATGATTCTTTCACGGAGTCGAACCCTTAACCATTGCGACAGTATCATATTTTATTTAAATATAATAAAAGCTTTTTAAAATATCTCTTATTGTATTGTTTATGATTGTAAATTTTTCTTAAGAATATATTAGAATATACACCTACTATTGGAAAGTTTTAAAAGACACAGCATTTCATAAAATATTTCTTGGCAGTCCTTACGTACTGTAAGTAAAGTACTGTACAGAAAGTAGGAAGTACTGTCTTACCCTTAGCGGACCCGTTACGATCGGCCTTATATTTGCCGATAGGTTCCATTTGAATACCATCCATTTCACGGCCACGGCATGCCGATTATCTGAAACAAAAACTTATTATTATAATTACTAGTCACTACATGTAGGTACTAGGTAGTAGTGTCTTATCACCATCATTTTAATTGCCTCCATAATTCGGAAATTGGAAGTTTCTTAACACTCGCTACGAGCTTAACTCGCGCCCGGAGCAAAATAGTTTTACAGCGCCCCCCAGGCGATCACTATATAATTTCATATGTATGTTTAAATAGTTTTGCGGACTATTTAGTTTCGGCCCTCTGTGAGCGGCGCCCGAGGCATGATGCCCCCCGCCCCGCACCCCTCCCCTCCCCCTTACTACGCCACTGTTAACACTAGGTTAAAAAAAGTTTTTGTTCGCTTCACGCTGTATTCCACATACAGGTACCAGGTTTCCTTGTATTCCAGATTAGCCAGAGGGAACTTAGCTCTTCTCAGCAGAACTGCCTTCCGAACCGGTGGTAGCTTTTTGTTTATATGTTCATTCGACGATTCAAAAGTGCTTATAATAAGTTTTATTTGAATAAAGAATATTTTGAATTTGAATTTGAATTTGAATTTGAATTTAGCGTTAAGACACTCTGTTCCCCTCGCAACGTTACATAATTCATTCCACGAGTAAAAATCAGCTGATTTTAATCAATGCTTTGGATATGCGCATCAATAAATATTTTAATAGTATTTATAGGCTTTCAACAACGCCTCCTTACAAAAGCGCAATACGTGATAAAGCTGAAAAAGACTCCGCAGGGAAAAACAAAGACAACCCCTTCATAACGGAAATGGAAAGAAAACATCTATTCATGGGATCTAGGGTTGAACATAGTTTTTTTTATTTTTATATTGATTTTAGTTTCTTTACAAAAAAACTTCTTGCCTTTTTTGTTTAGCAGGGTAAGCAGAGAGGACCTAGTGTTACGGCACCCAGCTTTGATTCGTTCTTCATGTTTCAGCTATTTAAGAGACATATTAGGTAGCGGAACCCAACGCTGTGCATTGACTTAATTAGGTTTAATGAAGAAATAAATATTTTGAATAAAAATCATTGCTTGGCCATTGACCCACAACCACCCTGAGATGGCATCGTCACAATTACGAGAATATTACTTTTAATTTAAGCATTTTACTATCTTATTTTGAACTATACCAATAAACTATGTCCTTTTATTGAGATTTTCCAAATAGTTTTAAATCTTTACATTATTTCCCAATTATTGTGGTTTACAGGAAATACATAGTTATTTCTAATTATAGAAACATTTGTAATTTTTGTCTGCCTGTCGTTTGTTCGCCTTTCCCACACAAACTACTAAACGTAAAATTATTATATAGGTATTATTTCTCAGCGACATAGGCTAGAGATAGGCTAGGCTAAAAATTTTAATATAGTACTTACTACCTTAGAAAAAATTTGTTTGTTTTGTTTTACCTTAAAAGTATACAATGTATAACGAAACGAGTAGGATAAGTAGTTAGCGCCGTGAGCAGTTTCTATAATAACAGAAAATTTAAACTCAATCCACGACCCGTTTTAACTATTCCACTAGCTAAACCAAAATGCAGTTAGAAGGTATTAATATTAACACACTCAAACTCAACTCAAAGGCAAAGGCGCCAAAGCGTAAGATGTAATTGCACACGCAATTAACGTGTTTTAATGACTGGGGAAGAATTTTTTAGTTATTTTTACTTAAATTCCTAATCGATGTTATCGTGGCAAACGAAGGATGGCTGTGGGTTCGATTATCATTCGGGGGCTTAAATTATTTTCTGTGGTAATAAGGCAGTGCAGCGTTGAGTTACGATGCTCATGTATTCCCGCTAGTAAGAATAGTTATTATTATAATTAAATAATATAATTTAATTAAACAATAGGGAGTATTTGGAGTTATTCAAATTCAGCATTAGATGTTTCTAATTAGTTGCAAAATTATTATAATACACACGTTTAGAATTATATTTTTCCAATAATTGTTATTTTTTTTTAAAAATAAATATATTTTTTTCCGTCGTCCGTCCGTTCCCTTGTTGTATTGGTCAGTAACGGATGCAATATTTTTTATTAAACAATAATAAAAATAATGACACGCGATCGCTCACAAATTATTCAAAAATATTTTAAAATCATATTGGGAGGACTAAAGAAGGTAGGATTTGAAGTCCCACCCCTCTTATATAGTACAAACACTCTGAAGTGACAACCCTAATAATGGAGGGTACGCTCCCCACTCGCTCTGTAATTATACCTTTATCTCTTTAGGCTAATAAAAAAGTAAAGTATTACGTGTAATTGCAGTTTTTGTAAATATTATTGTTATAGAAAATTCCCGCCGGACGCGTCGCACTGGTTCAGTGCCTGTAAAGTGATTGTTGTGAGTTCGATATACAATGATTGGCGGAATGGTTATACTTAAATCGTGACTGTGAGGCCGTCATGACACAAAGGCTCTAGCGTGTGACTGTGAACGCTACGGTGATGGGTTCGATCCCCACTAGGGGGTATGAAGTATTTAATATTTTCATTTCCTCGCTTTGGTAACGAGACAAAGCGCGGCGTTAAATTTCAAACACCTGATAAAAGAAATACTGTTTGAACGGTTTCCAAGACTTGCGGGTTCAATCCTACGTTGGCGCTAAGTTAATTTTTTTAACGTTTTCTTAAAAATATATTTCTTTTTTTAAAATGTTACAAGCTACTAACAACATAATGCAACATTTTTCTATTTCTAAAAATCGTTTCTTTTGTGGGGAACACTAGCCCCTTGACCTGCGCAACATTTCAATAAGGCTTTAGGAAATTGACAATATGACTGTAATTTTCCATTTCAGATTTGTTTTACTACTAACACCGCGCTTTGTCTATAAAAAATATATTTAATTATCATTATATCCCCGGGCGGGAATCGAACCCACACATAAATTTAAGAACCTAGTAAAACAAATGGAAAATTGGGATGATATACAGTTCAGTTCAATTAATTGAACGAATGAGTGATAAAAGAATGGCAAAAAAGATTTATGATGGAAAAGTGAGCGGTAAGAAGTACAAGACAGTATCAAAGATACTGGAGGAAAACAGGATAAGGACCCGCCGGAGGGCATGTATGAAGAGGTTGATGACAGTGGACGAGGCGAAAGAGGTATGTAGAGACCGTAGCGTTTGGCGCTCCGTTTCCTCTGACTATCCCGCTAGGGATACAGCGTGAAGCTAAGTTAAGCGATTATATTGTCAATTTCCTACAGGCGCTGGACAAAGGGTTAGTGTTTTGTTTCTCTCCCGCGGTGTACCCCGCATATAGCAGGGTAGGCAGAGGAAACTTTGTATTGAGACATTCCGTTCCTGACGAACCATCCAGTTTTTGAGATATTGCATGTTGAGAACTCAACGCCGGGCCTTGTTTTGGGGGGTGAAAAAATTAAAATAGTTTAAATATGATCATTTCTCCGAGAGAATATCAAACCCTCAACCTGTCGCGTTTACAGTAACATGTTTGTGCCAATCTTGGGGCGATTTGAAATACATAAATTGCAATACCTACCTCGTGCCTTATGCCAAAATTGCCTAAATCTGCAATGAACCGTTATTTAAGAAAACAAAATAGATAATTAATATATCGTCAATAAAAAATGAGGAGACTTGCCGGTCGCTATCAGAAAGATTATAGATTATTTTACACGCAGTGTCTCATAAATTGCGCGGTGCGTAAAGAATAGAGTGTCCGAACACTAGGTTCCCTCTGCCCACCCTGTCATGCGGGATACAGCGTGAAGCTGTTTGCCTTTTCTTATCCAATGAATCAATGAAAACGACTCACCATTTCACGGATAATTTCACCAAAAAATATTTTTTATATTTATCGTAAATTATAATATCAAAGTAAACACAATTTTTGCACAAAATCACAAAAAATACGTCCACTATTGAACACGTTAAGAGGAAAATGCCAACTAAAATCGATTTTCCACGCTCAAGCCGGCCTAGACAGAGATGGGCATATGTAAAATGTTCTTGGTTAGAAAGAGATAGCGAATACATATGTGTGCGTTACGTTGAACCCTCGGAAACGGGGTTGATTTTGATACCTTACTATTTATTCTCGATTCGATTAGATTTTTTTTATAATAGTAGGTACAGTTTATTTTTTATTATTATATTAAATAAATGGCTTCTATTTTCATTTAAACGGTGTATGCCGCATACAGTAGGGTACGCAGAGGGAACCTAGTGTTAGGACAATCCGTCCCTCAACGCACCATCTAATTTTCGAGAAAATGTGTTATGAAACTCTACGTCGCACTTGTCGCTTGTCGCGTCTTGTTATCGGAGCGAGGAGATGAAAATGTTTTCCTCCAAGTGGAAATCCAGCTCACTAACGTCGCCTTTACAGTCAGAAGCTGTCTCTCTGTATTTAGATAAATTCACTTATATATTATCTAACAGAAACTCTGCATAAGGTAGTGTTTTTACAGACATTTTAATGTTATTTACTCGGAATATTTAAAAAATATTGAAATGTTAATAATAAAATACAAATTATTGTTAAGACAACTCCTCATATTACTTGACTTGAAGAACATGATGTTGGTTATAGTAAAAACTCCTAATAAAACATGTACGTATTTTACAAATGTATATTTATCTTAGAGTATGTAAAACAGAACACGGCGTTAGGTTCCGCCTTTATATCTTTAAAATAAATAAAAAGCTTCAAATGCCGTCTTAATACTAAATTAGTAAATTACCTTTATCTCCATCACCAAAACACTAAAGAAAAAAATTCCTTATAAAAAAACGAGAACCTAGCGTACGTAACAAAACTGTTTTCCTCGTTACTTAGTACTAGATAACTAGAGCAGTGGGCTTCTTTAGGGATGCTGTGAAGATCTGTTCATCTCCAAGTATACAAAACTACCGACCCACTGACGGCTTCAACCGTTATATTATAGCCGAACTACAAAATGTTAACATAAATTGTAGCCTACGTGTTATTTATTTATAACCTATTATTACTGTAAAGTTTCATCGAAATCCGTTCAGTAGTTATTGTGTGAAAGTGAAACAAACATCCATCCTCACAGACTTTCACATTTATTGTAATACTAATGGCTCACACGCGGCTTCGCCCGCTTAAACTTATTGTTATATTATAGCCAATTAAAAAAAAAAACTAAGTTGAGGAGTGTTCTAACACTAGGTTTCCTGCACTACGCGGATATATTCCTATATGCGGAATACAGTATTAAACGAAAAAAAAACTAAATAGATTACGGCATAATTTATGAAAGATCATAATCGTCTATAAGTTGCTTCAGCAAATAAAAAAACAAAGCTTAAATTGTTGAGGAATGGAAAAAGTTTAAAGTTAATTAATTTCGCAGGCAAACTTACGTATGTTAGGTATGGCGCATTTACATTTTACTTATGTACGAGTATACCACGCGATGCTTGCTATGGTTATGTGTTCGATGCATACAAGAATATAGATACTGCCTTAGAAAACGTATATACATTTTTATAAATTCATTAACATGGCCTATCGTGGTGCAGGGGCACAAACGTGTGACTGTAAACGCAACAGATTGTGGATTCGATTCACATTTGAGGAAATTAAATATTTCATAGTTTCATTTCCTCACTCTAGAAACGTAAAGTAGTAAAGCGTGGCGTTGCGCTACTCAAAGGTAAGGAGCACCATCTTTGTATCAGTAAGTGTCCATCCAAGGTCATCAAATTAAGGAGATGCCCTTATGGAATGAGTGTAATTTTCAAATGAAGCGCTAAACATTAAAGAATAAGGAGAGGTAGATACATATAAAATAAAACACTTCCGCCATGAAATTTTTCGAAGAAAGTATTAATTATTTATTAAAATAAATCATTAAAAATACTAATTATTTGAACTTAGCATGCTTCACGATCAGACTAGCGGACATTTATTCAGCTGAATTCTTATCTTTATATATTACCGCAGTCCACAGACACACTAGTTTTTTGAGATCTTTCAATTTAAACCAATTATATTTACATGCAATCTAGACATTCGATGAACCATGCATACAAAATTTCATACAAATCGATCCAGCTGTTATCGTTATCGTTAGCAAGACTAATGAATGACAATTCATTTTTATATTCATGAAACGAAAGAATTTAAACATTTCATTTTGTTTTTAGCTTTTCTAATGGAATATATATAGTATGAATTTTCTGTTTAACAAATTTCAGCTGTATGCAAATTATTGTAAACTTCCATAAATTTTTATTGAATATAATAAAATAATTATAATACCGTATTGTACGTAACATTCGATTTATTTAAATTCGTTTCCAAAAAGTTTCTAATCATAGCAACCATTGTCAAATATATCACTGACATTTAATTGATTGACAAGTTGACATTCCTCGTAACAAGCGCGCTCGGCGGCGGTTTATATCGTGTTTTCTCTGTTAATTCCAAGTTAAATTAGTTTTATACATAGAAAATGGCTGTAAGTACTAAAATTACTCATTTTAAACCTGTATGAAACGATATTTACTCGTAATTATTGATAATACGTATTTAAGTGCTAAGTAACCTCAAATTATGTGTAATTTTTATGATATTCTTTTGTTTTTTGATAGTTGATTTATAAATTTTATGATTTTTCAATTGTTTTTAGTCGTTAGCTGCAGCTCAAGTACAGGAAGTGCGTTCAATAACTCGTATAGAGCGTATAGGCGCCCATTCTCATATACGCGGTTTAGGTTTAGACGATGCTTTGGAGCCTCGAGCCATTTCCCAGGGCATGGTGGGCCAGAAGATGGCCAGGAAGGCAGCTGGTGTTATATTACAGATGATTCGAGAAGGTAACGATTTATTTGTTGTCATGGTAACTTGTTAGGTTATGTTTATGAGTTATAAATATTAAGAAAAAAATATTTTTGTGTTTGAATAATACTGTATCCTAAAAGAAATACTTTTAATCATATTAGTTTTATTTGATTAAGTTATAAAAAAGTATATAAACCTTTATACTTATAATATTTTATTAAGATCCTTAGAGAAAATAACTATAACATATATAAATACAATTTTTTCTTTATATCTTGTAAACTTAATTTCAAGTAATGATAATGAAAAAAAAATTACTGTGTGTAAATATGATAGTAGCATATTCAATTCCCTGCTAGGGTAATGATTATATTTTCTTTTCATTTCCCCACTCTGTTAGGTGAAGTACTGTAAGCAGTTTCTCAGAATTAGGCAGAAATTGGAGAACAGAGTGTCTCTAATTAGCTATGTGTGGGTTTTTTTTTATTATAAATACTTTGTTCTTCGTCTTATAATACTTTCTTTAAGATATTTTTAATATATAAAAAAAAATATTGTTATTGCTACATTTTTAAAATATGCATTAAAATATTAATATAGCAGGATTTGAGCCCACACCTTTTTACCACCCAAGCATGGTCTTATATTATTTAGGTTTTTATCAGTTTCCAAAAAGAATTGCTTACAATTATCATTTGTGGAATGTGCTTGAATGACTTTCAACTGGCATGGATTCAAATCCCACTACATTCAAATTGATATACATTTTCTAATTCTTTTCTTTTGTAAGTGTGGAATAACACTAAAACTAAAATTTAATTTATTCCAATTTTGTATAGGTAAAATAGCTGGTCGAGCAGTCCTACTAGCAGGTCAGCCCGGTACAGGAAAAACAGCAATTGCAATGGGTCTTGCACAAGCATTGGGCCCGGACACTCCTTTCACAAGCATGGCGGGTATGTTAGCTTTGTTATTAAAGTAGAAACTCAATAAAATAAATTAATTTTAATTACTTATTAATATATTTGTTTTCAGGATCTGAAATTTATTCCTTAGAAATGAGTAAAACTGAAGCTCTAACACAAGCTATAAGGAAATCTATAGGCATTAGAATCAAGTAAGTCTCAAAATTCCTCCAAAGTTATAATTATTTGAACTTTTTAATTTTAAATTACAAAACATACCACACATATATATTTGTTTTATTACTTTTTAGATAACTTTTATATGCCTATGCCTTTTAATTTAAAATTATTTGGTGTTCATACATGTTTATCTAGTAAATCTCTCTCATCATACTATATATATACTACTCATTGATTTTAATAATTTTCGTTATTTTCTGGCCGAGTAGGAGTGATTATTATCTTCCCAGGGAGAAAATACGCCAGGGCGGCTATGACTCGTCAACCATACTGTATTAACATTTTTGTCAATTTTCAGAGAAGAATCAGAAATTATAGAGGGTGAAGTGGTGGAAGTTGTGATAGAGCGTGCGGCCGGCAGCGGTGGGGCGAGAACTGGTCGACTGACGTTGAAGACAACCGACATGGAGACCAACTATGATATGGGGACTAAGATGATTGATTCATTGCTTAAGGAGAAGGTAAGCAAAAGCATATTTTTTTTCTTTTTATGTTCACTTGTATTGGATAATAGAGAAAAATGTGTTTTTATTGTTTGTGGTTTTTTTCTTTTTAGATTTAACCTGTATCACATATAGTAGGGTAGATAAAAGCTGGTATTAAAATACTCCATTCTATATATCTTTAGTCTATTTCTTTATGTCTAATGGCAAATGTTTTTTTTAAATAACAATATGGGAATTAAGTTTGCTTGGTTGATTAAGAAGGACTGTGACGGTTGTGGGCTCCATTCCCACTCAGATCTAACTACTCACTACTACTACTACTCTCAGGGGAAGTGTATTTTGTTATAGTATAAATGTATAATGTAAACTAACTCGAGAAAAAAATACAGTGAAAAAAGTAGTATTTTTTTTTAATGTTAAACCTGTGTACTATATATAGCAGTGTATATATTTATTACATTATTCTATATTCAACTGGGCTTATTTCACAAATACCAATCAAGTTTCAACAGATAAGTTTTATTTCAGGTACAAGCCGGTGACGTAATAACCATAGACAAAGCGACAGGGAAAATTAACAAACTTGGTCGCAGTTTTGCAAGAGCAAGGGATTATGATGCTACAGGTGTTTTTATTATTCATATATCTTTTTATGCGAACTTAGTGATCAGTTATCAATCACACTGCTTTCTTTAATCGCTATAGTTGTGGGAATAGAACTCACAATGATTTGATGAGAAAAATTACCGATTTTTATTAACATGTTTTGTTTAAAGGTAGGTAGGAGAGTTTTTGACCATGATTAAAAAATATATATTTAGCAATTACAGATTAATTAGAGCTGTTCTAGTTGATTGTTTAGTTTTTGAATTTTTTTAACTATCAATTATAATTTTCATTTGTTTATTTATTTTCTTGTTTGTAGGACAACAAGCCCGGTTTGTACAGTGTCCCGAAGGAGAACTGCAGAAGAGGAAGGAAGTGGTACACACCGTCACATTGCACGAGGTGGATGTCATTAATTCACGAACACATGGGTTTTTGGCTTTATTTTCTGGTATGTATGCAGAATTTTGTATTTGTATGTATAGATTTGTTTTTGCGCTTCAAACTATCCTGCACACAACAGGGTAGCAAAAGGAACCTGGGAATCTAGTGGTAAGATACTCCAGTCCCAGTAAGACAATTCTGTTCCCTGTGTTGAGTACCGAAATTCAACACTGCTCTTCGCCTCGTCACCACAGCGAGGAAATGAAAATATTAAATATTTTTTCCCCCCAGTAGGAATCAAACCCACTATCAGTTACACTTTTGTGTCCCATAGCCAGGACAGGCCTCAATTAATTTATAATATTTAAATTTTTAACATTATTATTTTTCCGTTTTAGGTGATACAGGTGAAATAAAATCTGAAATACGCGAACAGATAAACAGTAAGGTAGCGGAGTGGAGGGAGGAGGGCAAGGCGGAGATGATTCCAGGAGTGCTGTTCATAGATGAGGTTAGTCATTTGTTGCTTGAGGTGCTTTTTCTGTGTTTAGTTAAGGTGTTTTTTTATTTTATGGTAAATCCTCTCTGTGAGCCACAACCATTCTCATATACGCATATTCACACATGTTATGTGTGGAATGATGATTTATTTGGTTGTGCGTTTGATACTCATTCGGGTAATGAATTATTTTTATTTACCCTCCTCCAAAAAGGGAAATGGCAGCGTTGATAATTAAAGTTTTTTTGTATTAGTTATATTTTGCGAAAAGTGAAGAATGCAGTATCGTTACATTAGATTCTCTCTACTATATGCAAGGTAGAGCATAAAGTTAATTTTTTTATAAGTATATCTCTCATTTCCAGGCGCATATGTTAGATATTGAATGTTTTTCATTCCTAAATCGAGCGTTAGAATCGGAAACAGCGCCTGTAGTAATAATGGCGACCAATCGCGGAATTACTCGCATCCGAGGAACAAACTACAAAAGTCCGCATGGGATTCCGCTGGATTTGTTAGACAGAATGATCATTGTGCCCACAACGCCGTATAGTCATCAAGAGTTGAGAGAAATATTGAATATCAGGTTGGTAATCTATGGTAATATTCGTAATTTATATTTTATTATCTGGTGATTATTGTATACTCATTAAGATTTAAAGAAGTTATTGAATATCAGGACGGTAATAATAGTAGCATTAGCATTTTAGGAAATTATTTCCATATTCTCATCGAGAATTGAAAGAATTATTGAATAATTGGTATTGATGATAATATTTATGTGGTAATAATAATAACTGATAATATTAGTTGTTTTTTATAAATGTAAGTCTAATAATAGTTGCTGTAGTATTAAAAATAATCTATAGTTTATTAAGAATATTAGAATTGTGTGTGGCATGCATTTGATAAACATGAGACTTATTAGTTTAAATCTCGTAAGCAAATCTAATTATAAAGTGATGGTTCAAAATAGATGATTTAGTTGGTAGCTATAGAACGTTTTTTATTTAAATTTCCTTGTTTCCATACAAGATGCGAAGAAGAAGACTGCCAAATGTCAAACGACGCGCTGACAGTGCTCACGCGCGTGGCTACGGAGACCTCCCTGCGGTACGCCATACAGCTCATCACCACCGCCTCGCTCGTCGCCAAGCGGAGGAAGGCCACCGAGGTGAGGGACAGACAGACACAGATTCAAAAATAAAAATATTAATATAATAAAATAGATGTCGTTCTAAGGCATGAGTCTATCTCGATAATTTAATTCTTATCCAATCAATACTTTGTTAATAAAATACATTGTACAAAAATAAATAAAAATAATCAAAAACATCTAAGACTATGAAATGTGCAAAGTTGTATTTTTATTTGTTTTTCCATATAGAAGGGTAGGCAAAAAAAAATAGTAATAATATTAAAAATCCCGATCTCCGCCAATAATATTAAAAATAAATTTAATGGAAAAATACGTCTTTTTTATTTACCTTTGGTTTTTTAAAAATGTAAACTAAAAAGTATTTTACAGGTGAGCATGGAAGACGTTAAGAAAGTATATTCACTATTTCTCGATGAGCATCGATCTGAGCAATTTTTGAAAGAATATCAAGATGAGTTTATGTTTAACGACGGTTCTGGAGGTTAGTGTTGTCATTTAAATATTTTATACTATAACTGTGGTAGTTTTTGGTAGAAACAATATATAAATTATTTAAATGCATCACAATTGAAGATTCGGCCCCTTTTTGGTAGGGGTTCCAGTTTTATTTTAAGTTGTCTTGTCTTTACCTAACATTTTTAAGGCCGATATTTGATATTCGATAATTGTTAATAAAATATGGCTTAGAATTTTTGTTTTTAGTTTCCCGCTGTATTTCGTATATAGCAGAGGGACCCTATTGTTAAGACACTTTGTTTTCCGTTTCCGTCTAAATCAAAGACGCGACGAGTGCATAGCGAAACTCAAGGCAGCTTTTCTACCAATATTGTGAAATGAAAACAATTTATTTTTCATCAAATATACATTTTAATTACAATTTTTTTTCTTTCACAGATGCACCGCAAATGATGGAAGTAACACAATAGATTGTATTTTAGTTTATATGACCAAAAAATTTCCTAATAATTGATTTTGAATATTCATACAAAGCCAGTGATAACTTTTTTTAGTATATTAAATACAGAACATGTATTGAAATTATTGAAAGAGGTAAAAATACATCTGGTATTTTGTCTCTTTTTTTCTCAGAAATAAAATTAATTGTGACTTGTATTCACTCATGGTTCTGTCCGCTTGGGTTAAACTAATGTAATATTTTGGAACCACGCTATATCTATATATATAAAAGGACTTGTCCTCACTGACTGAGGTAAGACGCACGCACAGCCGTAACCGCTGTGCGTAGGAACGTGAAATTTGGACAGATGTTTACTTTTGTAATCTGGACATCCACTAAGAAGGGATTTTGAAAAATTTTAACCCTGAAGGGGTGAAATAGGGGTTAAAAGTTTGTATGGAATAAAATTTAAATCGGCACCGATTTTTATAAAATTTGAAATATAGATTTTTAAAAGTATTTAATTGAACACGTGTTTCATCGTTTTCTAGAATTCTCCCCCTAAGGGTGCAAATAAGGGGTTGAAAGTTTGTATGGAAAAATGTTTAAAACGCCACCGATTTTTATAAAATTCGAAATTTAGACTCTTAAAAATATTTCATTGAACACATGTTTCGTGGTTTATTAGAATTCACACCTAAATATGCAAGCGAAGCTGCGCGCGTCCGCTAGTCTGGCATATAGCAGGCAGAGTGAACCTAGTATTAAGACACTTTAATACACTTTCAATTCAAATTTGGGACGTAGTATTTTGATTAGACAGAGCGATATGAAAGGAATTAAATATTTTTATTTTCTCGACCAGACAAAAGGCAACGTTAAGTTCCGCCACTCGATACGCAATGTCTTCCCATGTTCCCTCTGCCTACCCTGCCATGTGCACGATACAGAATATGTAGTGCCTTTAAGACGGAAAGTAAAACCGAAAATTTTGACTCTAGGTTCTTTATATAATAAACATATTTCAAAAGATTATCACTGGCCAAAGAAGTTCTTTCTGTTATGCTTTAATTAAGATAATTTTTTGATAATAAAGCCAATTTAAAAAACATATTTATTGCATTTTTTTTTCTTTGTCCTTTGAATATAGCAATTTCAAAATTACTTCCCTTTTTTTTCAAATATATCAAATTCTTTTTAAATTGAAATAAATATATGTTATATAAAAAAAGAGTAAACATTGAATGACTATTGCCTTTTAATTATTAAAAATTCAAAATCCCTATTTTGATTGTACACCAGGCTTTACAGTATTCATAATCTATAGTATATATCACACAGGCCTAATAGGTTCACTTTAAAAAAGTATATTTCAAATAATAATTATACCAGGTGGAATCGTCTGTGCTCCTTTTATAGGTGCAGTATATAGAATAAAATATTTCAAACCCATACCTACAAAATTTTATCAAGATTTGTCAATAGTTTAAACATAGTTTTTTTTTCATTTCACAATTTTTATCCATACCTTATTATGTGTGATGCATTTACGAATAGATACCAAAAACGTAACCATTATCACTACACAAATACTACTAAGCATTTCCGATCTGCCACTTTCATTCTTAAAACACATCAGAATGAGAAAGGGATATCTATCTATAACTCAATGTGCTTTACACCATTACCAGAGTGAAGAAAAGAACATTTTATATATTTCATTTCCTCGAGTGGGAATCAGACCCACAACCTGTCACCTTAGTCTCACGATTGTACCCGTCTGTCACGATTAACCTTATGGTTGATATTAATGTATGATTTAATAAGCAATGAGAACTTTGAAGGCATCCACAAATTTGATATTTATTTATTGATATTTATGTTTTAACTGCACAGACACACTCATTTTATAAAATAAAACAAAATTTACAATGATAAATTAACCATTTACTTAAAAACAAATACTATAATATACTACATTGTCAGAGACAATTAGTTCTTGTCGCGGTAGTGTTTGATGTTGACCAAGACCCAGACGGGGATGGTTAACCAGGCAACAACCATTGATCCTGCCAGGATGAGAGTTTCCTGTAAGATATTATAAAACATATATATTTATTTATTTATTTTTTTAACTCTGCTGTATCCTGAGTGTAGCAGGGTAAGCAGAGGGAACCTGGGGTTACAACAATATTAGGGAATGTAGTTTTCTGCCCAATTTTGGAGACAACATATTTTCAGTGGGGAACTCAATGCCAAGCTTTGTCTTGTTTCCACAGCGAGGAAATCAATTTCCCCACATTCCATTCCTTATTTGTAATGTCTCCACCACTCTATATCTTGATACCAGAATGAGGACATGAAATGAATAGGAGTCGAACTTACAACTGTCGACCACGCTGCTATATGAGAAAAGGATTGAAGCTACCAAGGTCATCTACAATCACGTTAATGAGGAAAAATGTTGACATATAAACCAATTATAGATACTTTAATATAACTGCGCATTTATTAACTTTTATCTTTAATGTTTTATATAGAAGAAATAAAAAAAAAAAAAATTAATATACAAATTTAAAAAGAAACAAAATGTTTAGTGCAAAATATATACTTCACATTTTAACTGTTAGTAGTAATTTTTAATAAAATTCAACCAAAAATATTATTTTGTACATAATTCTTACATAAAATATCCATAAGTCTCAAGATAAAAAACGAAATTTCATATAGTTCCTACTTGACAATTAAAAGATAACCTAACCTATATTGTCAAAACATTACGTAACGTTTTAGGCTTATTCCCTCAATTTTAATTCAAATTTGCTCAAACCCTACTTAAAACGATATGTAAACAAAATAAATAAAATGTTTTATTTATATGATTAAATATATAGTTGTTATATGATTTATTTATATAACGTAAATACTTACAGCTCTTGTAATCTTATTTCTCGCTGGAATAGCGATACCGCTCATGTTTCTCGCTTGAACGGCATTTTTAGCGAATACTTGAGTTGGTCTCAAAAGGCTTTTAATTGCTAACATTTTTAGACTATTTCACGAATAATTTCTCAATATAATAATTCCACTGCAGCGCAAACTGCGAAACCAAATTGTGATGGAAAATTGATTATTGCTTGAGAGTTGCCATTTATAAAAGTCTGGTTGCCGTATAAAAATATTTTTTAGTACAAGAATATTTTTACTTATTGAATAACTCAAACTTGTGTAATGAGCTTTACTTCTGAGTATTTAAGTTCTTTTATAAATAATGTGTTGACAATTTACATTATAAATATATTTATTATTTATTGTATTCTAACAGTAAAGGAAATTACAAAGAAAGTGTTTCGGGTAAATGTGTACATAAATAATTTAAAAAAGTAAAGCTTGATTTAATATAGGTAGGTATGCATAACTTTATAAAAAATAATATTAATCATATTTCGTTATCATAATATCATGGTGTCATCGGTTGGTCGAAATATTTGCGCTTTTAAAAGCCAAGCTTAATTTCTAAATTCATTCTAATACCACGTCTACCAAAATCATAGAAACAAAAACGGTTCACATAAAATGTTAGTTTAAAGTCTTAACTGTATTAGGCACATTATAACTGAAAAAAATACTATATGGGGAATAAAAATAAAAAATACCACATTTACCAATATAAATATATTTTATTATTTTAAAAAACCATTCAAAAATTATCAGTATAAAAACCGTTTATAAATATCACATTTTAACAAACCATAAACTAACCGTTGCAAAAATTAATAATGGCGACGATTTAAATAAAATGGAGCCACTCCGACCAATTGGCGAGCATTCTCTTTCTAACCACTCGTAGTCTTCTCGCAAGTCTCTTCCTTTCAGAATTGGCCCCAAAGTTGATAAAACTCTCGCGTGATAGTCGTTTATGTATTTAATCTGAAATATAGTTTAGATATTATGTTTATCAAACAGAAATAAAACAAAAATATAAAGTCTTTCGCAAGTTTATTTGTCTTGCGTGTTCTTAACATTATTCTTTCTAAAGAAAACAATACTTATAGACTGACACGGGGCGATAAGCTGCATCACTCAACATGCAATGTCACTTATTCTGATAGAGAGTAGCGTAGTATTTTACTAAAAATATAAACTTAAAAATTACCTCAAAGTCGCTAAGTATATTAACATCTAGACACGCGGTTTGGTGTGGAGCGAGTGACAGAGCGCGGAAACCCACCGCGCCTCGCCCGTCGAAGTCGCCCACCATGCCTTTAGCCTAAACAAATTTATTAATTATGTAAATCTTCTAATGGATAATTATTATAATGATTAATATTATAAAGCTGAAGAGTTTGTTTGGTCGAACACACTAATCAGCAACTACTGGTTGCAATTGAAAAATCATTTTTCTATACAACATTTATCAATGGAAACTAAGCTTATTATTTTTACTTTGATTTTAATTAATCTAGCTATGACCAAATGGAGCGAATAACTAATGTAAAAAGGAGCATTTGTGGTCCTTGGCTCGATCTTTAACCGACTATGCGGACGAAGTCAAAAAAAATCTAAAAAGGTAATCAGACCAAGTATCCACAACATACTGTATAAGTACCTATGTTTTGAATACTTGATTTGCACACGCTACTAGAATATTCAATGATAATTTGTTATTCATTTATTTATGTTGTTATATATATATTTAGTTATATATAAATTTTCATATTTTAAATGAAACACTTACAAAAATATGATCAGCTTCATTATTCATTTCGATCACTTCGACTATGTCCTCGTGACGAATACCATACTCACCAACTTCGTAGAAACCGGGTTCTGTATTTGAATTATGAAAGAAAATACTTTTTTAGTCTTACAGTAATCCAAACTATAAAAATTAAAGTACTCGTGAAATAAAATAAAATACATATAATAAAATTGTTACTAGCCGCTATCTGTACATAAATGAGACAAATTATTACTGTCAATATTCATCAATTTTTGTCGATGCCGTGCGCGTAGTTAAGACACACATCCCATAAGGCAAGACTTATTATACTGTTTGTAAAAAAAAATTTACTTTTTTATTATTTTATTTACTGCCTTAAAACTCCATAAAAACGCTTACCATCACTAAAAATCATTCCGGGAACGATGCCAGGATCGTTCACAGCTAAAGAAGTCCCGATTCCAGAAGGACCTTCATGCACATTCAGGAAGTGACCTACGCCATGTCCGGTACCATGCGCATAGTTAAGACCCACATCCCATAAGGCTTTACGAGCTAGCGTTTCTAGGAGATTGCCCTGTAAAATATAAATGAAGTTAATTATATTAATGTTGAGAAAAAAGAGGAAGAAAAAGAGCTAGGCTAAAGAACTATAAAGTTAAGTTTCACCAAAATATAAAAATCTAGTTCTTACAGTGGACCCTCTAGGAAAAACGGCTGTGGCAAGTAAAATCTGTCCCTTCAAGACCCTGGTAAAGGCAAGTCTCTGAGCCGGTGTGGGTGAACCGCTCATGTGCCGAGTTCGTGTTATATCTGTTGTACCATCCCTGGAAATTATAAAACAAATAATAAAATTCTTTAAAAACACCAAGAAATATTTTTCTGTTATCCTGGCAAGGAGACGCAGAAGCACAGAAATATTCAAGCAAATAGGACGTTTTCTCAGATAGATATACGTTTACTCCTACACTGCTAGAACTATAGGACGGATGCCAATGATAACAAGACTTAGGTATGTTTACTTTGATAAAGTATTTTCTATAAAAAGATAGAAGTTCCAATTCCGATGTAAGTACTCAACATTTAATGCCAAAAAATAACAAATTAGCTAAAAAAATTAAAAAACGCGACTAATAGTATTCTAATAGATCGACCTAATAAAAAAACATATAAAAAATAGATATATCCACAAACTCAAAAATAAAACTTAAAAGTTGACATACATATACTGTCCCCCAGAATCCACGAGAAGCACGTCATCTTTAGTTATGATTCTCTGATCTCCGTCCTTCACAGGTCTATAGTGTATGATCGCTCCGTTCTCTCCGGCGCCAGCTATTGTTGCGAATGAGGGGCCTTTGTAGTATTGTTCTTCGCTGAAAATATTTAAGTAAATTAATAGAAAATATCTTTTTAAATAGTTGGATTTGTATATACAAACATGACGTATAAATTCGCGTGCCTACTTAGCGTGATAGAGTTGACTTAGAAGCTTTTTTTCTGCGCTGCGAGGGATCCGAGGGATCATTCTTGAATATTTGATATTCATTTTAGCATAATATCTCCAAGCAATCTCAAGGTAACTAGTTTTAACAGACGGATAGACGAACAACACTGTAATTCTATAAAGGTTCCGTTTTTTCTTTTTAATATGTCAAAAAGCGGTAACAAAATCAGTTTACAAAGAAATTTCAATGATACATTCATAATACCTTCTAAGTTCATCCAATTTATCAACAACGTTAATTTCCGTGACAACACGTCCACTATCAACCTCCTCGTGTACCCAACGCAGGAATCGAACTACTGCTATACCGTCCTTAATGTGGGATGTTCTGAAACCCTGAAAATGATAGTTTTTTTCATAGCTTCGCGCTGTATTTCAAATATTGCAGAGAACATAGAGTTAAGACACTCAGTTCTCCACGCACCGCTGAATTCCGCACGGAAATGAAAATATTAAATAAGTAATGTTGAAATGTTATTCAAACAATAAAGACAGGTTCCACAAGTACTTTATAGAGTCTACATAAATGACTATAGACAAATATTTTTTAAGTAAATACTTACATTCTGTATTATTATACAAACCTGCAATTCTACATCATTCTTAACACACTTCATTAACGCCACCGGAGAGACCGTGGACAGTGTTGTAATAGCTGAATTCTGAAAATAGAAATGAGAACTGATACGTGTGTGACCTCATGTGTGGACCTGTAATCATCAAACAATAGCTCATCTAGAAGATGAGCCATGAACGCAGCACTTATAGGTTTGTTGGTACTTAAAACAATTTAAAAAATCTATCTATACTAATATAATAAAGCGGAAGAGTTTGTTTGTTTGTTTGTTTGAACGCTAAGATCTTTGGATCTACTGGTCCGATTTACTATGTTTTTGTTTTGTATGAAAGCTGCATTCTTCAGAAGTGCTATAGGCTATATAACATTACATTATACATATGTACTAATAAATTAAAATACTTTCTAATTTGACATGCAATTTATTCTGCCATGTTAATAACAACCGTCGTTGCTAAGCAACGGTTTGCAAAGTTTCTTTGTTGTTTTAAGAAAACGTCACCCAAAATGAACTTATATTTTGATATTCATCCTTATAAAAATAAATATATTATATAATATTTAATAAATATTCTTATAGTTCAAGCAGGCGTAGCCGCGTCCGGGTCCACTAGTAGTAATATATATAACCTTGAATTTCGCCAATCAACACTCGATGTCAAGAAAATTTAGAACTAAGTAAGTATCTAAAAAAGATTCCCTCTGCTTACCCTGCTATATGCGGGACACAGATCTGTGATCACGTGTTTGTAATGTGGGGGTCTGGAGGATCCGTGCCCACTTCAGAGTAAGTATTACAAGAGGGCTGTAAGGTTTGCCTTTAAAAAGAGGCATTACAGACATTTTGTTCATTTCACTGTCGATGTCTTATAAAAATCTTTATTAAATTTAAATTATTCTTATTAATAATAACAGTTAAGTTATTATATATCAGAAGTCTTACAGTTTCAGCGGCCATGTGTATTGCGTGACTTCCATCGCCCGATAACCAGATAACATTACCCGGAGAAAGTGATACCTACAAATTATATTACAAAATGTAAAATGTATCATAAAATATGAACAACGTTAATTTTAATGTAAGTAAAAAATATAAAAAATATATATGGAATTTGTGATAGCATTCATTATTTTCGTAATGTGACGGAAACTATAGAAAAAAAGCAAGTTGTCTCATATAGCTAAAATTCTTCGTTCTCAGTTTTCCACTAGGCTTCTAGATATTGCGAAGAAATAAATTATTATAATTTCTACACACATGCATCAGTGTGCTTCCAGTACTCGGCGGAAAGTGGGGAACGGAAGTATCTTAACACTTGGTTGCCAAGTTCCCAGCGTAAAATTAGACAAAAGATCCCAATATACTCATTCAGGTATCCGTTAGATTAAAAATTTAAACAAATCAAAATTCTACATACACTGTAATTGCTCATATATTCAAATATTTCTATATACGGCCGGCAATGAACCTGTGTCCCTTCAAATTGTAAATGCTGTTCGATGTACTCCGGTAACTGTCCGTCACCCCAGAATAGAATAATATTGTTTATTTCCTAAAGAAAAATAAAAATTACTTAATTACATGTAGACTGAAATATTAGAGAAAAAAAATGAACTACAAGAAAAATATATATACGAACGCAACGCTTATAGGTTTGGTTCAGTTAATTAAAAAAATCATCCACCAGCTCTGGAAGAAGATAAAATACGGCACTGCTATATGCGGGATACAGAGTGAAGCCAAAAAATCAAAGCCCCATATTTTACCAAATACATAAATAGACTATACACATAGAAGTACATAAATAAATTAAATTTAATAAAAATAATAAGTAGATACTGTAGGAATATAAAATAGAATAGAAAAAATATAAAAACTAGCTGGACCATTTATATATGGTACTAGGATGGTTCAAATTATATTTGTCCTTTTTTTACATAAAAGTAACAAAAAATTCAACGACTCAATTGTCGACTTAGATCCAATTTTATTCAGATTATTTTCATAATATTTATTTTAATAGTATTTCTTACCAAATCAGCCCTAATGACAAGATAAGAAAAGAAAACAGGATTGTAGGGAATATCAGAACCTCTGATGTTAAGAGTATCTGAAAAAAAAATGGCTCATGAATTTTTTTTTATAAACCATCAAAAATATTATTAAAATAGTGGTTACTAACCAGTAAGTAACTTTTTTATTATTTTTAACATTTTCAAATAAAGAATCAGTCAATCGGAAAGTCAGAAAATTAATCAATCAATCAACCATTGGTACGCCAAACGGGATATTTTATACTTTACGCTGTATCCAACACATATCGGGGTAGGCAGATGGGAACCTGGGAACCTATTGTTAAGATCCTCGAGTAGAAATTGAACCTACAGCCTGTCGCGTTTGTGTCCCTGCGCTGCAACTAACCTCAAACTCTACAAACATGGTTTTTTAATTAAAATGTGAAATGTGAAAACTCACATGCAATATCGTCCAAAGCAGTTAACACTAAAGCCGACGCGTTACGACCTCTTATCTGTGACAGTAATTCTGATATTTTGTCACCTGAACTTTTGCCTGAAATAAAAAAAATATAATAGTAAACTGTTATTTATTAAATGCATAATTCTGATTTTCCTAAAAGCTTTTTCTTTCAGGTACCTATATAATTTTTATATATATATGTACCGACATATAATTTTTGTTTTTTTAACTTTTAAGTACCTATTTTTAATTCATTAAAATTAAAAAAATGAACAATATATTTTTCTCATTATTATGCAAAATCATTATTTTAAAAAATAATCTTTCATTTTAATAAAGCATATAAGCATTACTTTAATAAATGTTAATAATTATTAAATACCTGTAAAATTTCTACTCAGGACAATCAAAGGTTTATTGGGTCTCGCCGGCGGGGGATCCCCTATATCGATCCTCGTTTGATCGACAATATTATTAAATTCTGCCACTAAAGATACGTTGACTTGTCTTAGTGCTGCCTGAAATAGGTTTTCCTTTTTGAAAATAAAATAATATAAATTACATTTGAAATTATATTATTGGAATTATTAATTTAGGAGTAAATTTAATTGAACTAAAATATCGTTAAACAGAAGTAAAATAATTCGACGGACAGTAGGGAACGGAAGTGTTTTTATATGAACGGGTGTCCGTAGTGGCGTAGCGAACTTAACTCGCACCCGGGGCTAAATACTTTTACAGCGCCCCCAGGTGAACACAATATAATTTCATATGTATGTTTAAATAGTTTTGCGGACTATGAGGGCTTCATCATGCCTTGGGCGCCCCTTTATGAGCCACGCCTAGGGCATGAAGACCCCTTTTGCCCCCCTCCCCTCGCTACGCCACTGCAGGTGTCTTAAAACTTGGTTCCCTTCTTCTTAGCTTGCTATGTGCGAGATGAAGCGTGAAGCTAAATACAAAATATTATATACCTCAAGAGAGTTCCAAGCAGACCGTGTATAGGTAGTGGGGTCGATACCCACGACTGACCCTGGTGACATATTGGCTACCAGCCACGCTTGTATTGAAAGATCGGTACCTGGAAGCAAATTATGTTTGTACATATAGAGAGCAGTGCAGTGAAGGCAATGAACAAGGCAATGAAATATTTCATAATTTCATTTCCTCGCTCTGGTATGAAGCAGAGCACAGCGTTGAGATCCGCTACTTAACTCACAATGACTTCGGAATTCGGCGTTTAATGGCTAATTGGTAGGTACCTATACTTGCTCTCACCTTGTCTCATCAAACTCCACACATTAGTGTCCACTTCGATTTCAAATTGCGTAAAGTATCTGCCATCTGTCCAAACTAATGCGTGTTTTTGAGTCACTAGAGCTGTTCCAGAGGACCCAGAGAGACCGGAGAGCCATTCTCTCCGCGCATCGCTGGGTGCTATATATTGAGACTGAAAATAAAGATTTATATAGGTAACAAATAAATATTTTGTTTGGTTTGGTTTGGATCGTTACTCACGTTATGAGCATCAGCGGTGGGCACTAGAAACGCATCTATGTTCCTATTTTCCAATATCTTTCTTATTGTGTCAAGTTTCAGTTGACTCGACTGTCTCGAATTTGCCATAGGTCCAACTGAAATTGTTATAAAAAATATACCTTTAGGGTATATAGTCATAAAACTACGTAACGTAACTAGAATAGGTTTTTTTAGCTTCACGCTAAAATTCTCACATATAGCAGAGGGAACCTGCCTACCCTTTGTCCGCCCAACCGTTACCGGAGCGAAGAAATAGTACCAAATAATTTCGTCCAATTGTAAATCGAACTCCCAACTATCGCGCTTACTGGTCAGACGCTGTACAGAACGTCTCTTTTAATATCTTTTTTTGTTAAGAGTTAAAATGAATGCAAAACTAATAGATATATCCATACCATATCTGGGTCCATCAGGCTCAGCATATTCTTCGTAAATGGCGGGAACGTCGCCAAGGACTGTACTAAAACTGATTTTTTAAATTAGTGGAGTTACTGAGTGACGGACAGACAACGCACAATAGAAACTAAGCGACGACGTAGAAAGATGAAGTAGCTCTTAGGAAACATTGAAAGACGATAACATACTCGTAGATTTCAGTAAAAGAAAAAACGAGATTTGAACTCTTACAAGGATAGTTAACATGCAGTTCAAATAAACAAAAAACTTGAACTACACATTAGTTTGTACTTCTCACAATCTTTTTTTAACAAAAAAAATTAGATCTTTCGAATTTTTGAACGGAACGGAGTGCCTTAACACTACTATATGACTAGTTAAACTAACTATATTATACTAGTTGTTATAAGCAGTTTCACCTGCGCGTCTAAAAGGTAGGCAGAGGAAACCTAGGTTCCTAGTGCTAAAACCCTCTGTTCCCATTAAGACACTTCCTTTCCCCACTTTCCGTCAAATTCTGAAGCAATTACGTGTTGAATGACGGAACTGAATGCCGCGTTTTGTCTTGTTAGCGTTACCAGAGATGATTAATTTTCTCAAGTGGGAATCGAACCCAAAACCTGTCATGTTGGATATATGATGATATATATATACAGCTCCGCGGTCCGCGCTTTATAGCTTATGTCTTCCTCGATAGACAGACTAGTTAACACCAAGATTTTTATCAATTCGAACCAAAATTTCCTGAGGTTAGCGCACTCAACCACACATATTCTTTAGTGCAGATATTGCTTATTTCAATACTTACATTATAAATAATAATAGAACAACACTCCTTCCTATCATCTTGCTATTTTACAAATAAATTTAAGTAAGCCATTGATTAGTGTTATCAAAATGTATTGAAATGATAACAATATAATATGATTATGTATGAGTGATAAGAGATTTTTTATTTGAAAAGGTTCCTTACTTATGTATACCTATAATAAAACATTGGAAAATTATTATTAGAGGGCTTGGGGTAAATTATTTTAATTTTCTTTGACAACGAGTCTCGGAAATTGAGCGATGCGTAGAGAAGGGAATATCTTAACGCTGGGCCATTGAAACTTACAGCAGAGTAGGCAAAAAGAACCTAATGTCAAGACACTCCGTTCTCCTCTTTTCACCCGAATTTGAGTCATTGCGCATTAATAGATGGAATTCAACGCCCTGGCCCTATATTCCCACAATGTAGATCTATCGATATATTAGTGCAATTTGATTGATTGTTTTTTAGCTTCATATTGTATCCTTCACATAAAAGGCACGAGGAACCTGGAACCTAGTGTTAGGACACTAAGTTCACGTTAAGATACCGTTTCCCACTTTTCGCTGATTTCTGAAGGCAATGCGTGCAGAGTGGCGGCACTCAACACCACGATTTGCCTCGTTACTAGAACAAGGAAGTTGAAAATATTAAATATTTCATTTCTTCGTTTGGAAATAGGACAAAAAACCAGTCGCGTTTACAGTCGCACGCTCGTGACCCTGCGCCACGAGTGGCCTATTTTATATATATATATATATATATTCTTTATTGCACATGTATAAATAGTAAGAAAACAGTTAAAAAGTTATGTTTACAATGGCGGACTTATTTCTGAAAGAAATCTCTTCCAGCCAACCTATGGAAGTGGATGAGTGCCAAACAGCGGAATAAAAACACAGTGCAACACAGAAAAAAAATTAAAATATCAGAAAAATATATATATTAACTAACACATTATAAACATAATACATGCTACAATATATATATATATATATACCTACACAAGTTATAAATATATAATTATACATACTGTTAAATCGACTATATATACATATACATACATATATAATACATACATAATATATACCCATACATAGATATATACACATATATAATATATACTAGAAACACTGATTAAAGCTATGTCAAATTACTTTCACTATTGAGCAAATGTTTTTTAAGTTGGGATTTAAATGAATTTAGGGAATGGCTTTTCTGAATAGGATTGGGAAGTTGGTTCCAAAGGGATGCGGCATATACAGTAAAGGATTTTTGAAGGAATTTGGTATTGCTCTTCGGTACGTCCACCATCGGAATGACATACGAACGCCTCGAGCGTGAGGGACAGGGAAGCAGATTAAAGCGGGAGCGCAGGTAAACAGGATAATTCATGTAATTCAGGATTTTCTCATTAATAAAGAAGAAAAGATTATCATATTTTTTTACCCCTCTCTCTCGTTATGTTTTGTAATTACATAATATCTCTTACGATATGAGCAAATTATCACATATAAGGATATTATGTTTTCAGTTTACGAAATTACATCAATATTAGTTCAGTATTTTCTTTCTCATTGACCATTTATACCCATAGAATGTTGTACATTTAAAAGATAAAAAAATATATAAGTCATGTCTTTTATCAAGGGATTAAAATGATAAAACTAAAATATTATTGCTCTAATAAAAGATAAAATAAAGATTATATTGTCATAACTTTTCTTATCTCATATCAATTATTATAGTTATCTTAATTTTATTGGGGTTCCTTTTTAATTAGCTTTACACTATATCCCACATACAGCACGGTAGGCAGAGGGAATCTGCGTGTTGAGCGGCGCCACGCCTTGTTTGACTAAAGTGGGAAAATTATTTTCATTTTCTGGCCAAACTCTTGCAAATCCAATGTAATAATTTTCCTAAGTAGTAATCGAATTATTATACTAAAGGGTTAAGGGTTAAGTTTTATTAATAACACTTCAAAATTCCCATAATACAATAATATATTTATATATTATTAATAATATATTTTACATACAAAGTTGTAATTATTAAAATATAAAACAAAAATCATTGCTTCTCGCCTTAAAACCTCAGGATCTGAAAAAAAAAAATGTTTGAAAATAAAGGTCATGACAACGAAATTTATTTTAAAAATAAATAAAAAATAAGTAAAATAAATTCAAAATAAATATAATTGCCTCACCTTTCTATTAAAGAACACTCCTTTTCCAACCAGTCGTAGTCGTCATTTAAATTCCTTTGCTTCAATATCGGTCCTAGAGTTTCAAAGACGCGTTTGTGATACGCGTTTATGTAATTTAACTGAAACAAAAATATATAATATAAATGATAAGAAACAAATCACAGAGTTAGAGATCAGTCGTAGCGCAGTGGCACAAGGGTGTGATTGCAAACGCGAAAGGTTGTGAGTTAGATTCCCACTCGAGGAAATGAAATTTTTAATATTTTCATTTTCTTCCATCTGGTGTCGAGACAAAAGCTCGGCGTTGATTTCCGCCACTCATCACGCAATGTCCCCAGAATTCGGTGGAAAGTGTAGAACGGAGTATCTTAACACTAGATTCCCTCTGCCGACCCTGCTGTGTGCGGGATATAGCGTGAAGCTGATTTAATTTAATTTTAATTTATGTTTTAATCAATGACTACCTCATTGTAGAATGTGGACATAATTATCGTCTTAGAGAAATATATTAAAAAGTTTTTATTATATCCTAACGTGTTGCAGTAATAGGGTCTGGCTATAAATGCGATGGTCGTGGGATCGATTTCCATGAGAGAGAAAGAAGTTTTCATGTCCTCGATCGGTAAATTAAAGAGCAGCATAAAGTTACGTTACTCAATGTGTAACTAGTAGTATGGTTCATGATAAATGCAGCGGAAACGCATGGCTTAAAGACGGGTTCCAAGTTCAAGAGGCGCAAGTTCAAATCCCGCTATGTTAAAATGTTTACACGTTTTTTAAACAAGTATTTATCTTTATGGAAGTGTCGAATAACACATTTAAAATGTTAAAAATATATTTAAAATAACAGTTTTTAATTAAATTTACATTAATATTTAATAAACTTACCTCAAAATCATTCAATAAGTCCAACTGCATACAAATTCTTTGATTGGGCACTACAGTTAGAGTGTGGAACCCTAACACCCCGCGCCCGTCGAAATCACCCAACAAATCCTTTGCCTGAATAAGAAAGAAATATTTTTATTTAAAAACATTATTGAATATAAATATATTTTTTAGTTAATGCTGTATCCTCAACACGCAATGGTTTCAGAATTCGACGGAGTGTGGGGACCGGAAATGTCTTAATGGGAACGGAGTGTTCACTAGACACTAGGTTCCCATGTTCTATGTGCCTACCTTAATCTTAAAATTATTTTTTTAATTCTAGTCTGTAGTCAGCAAGAACCTAAAATAATTTTTTTCTCAATTCTCGAAATTTTAAAGGCAATAATAAAACAAGAGAAAACACTCACTCTCGAATGATCTGTAGATTTAGTGACGTTTATAATTTCAACGAGATCCTCGTGCCTTATGCCGTATTCGCCCACTTTGTAAAAACCTGGCTCTGGAAATTAAACAATAATTATATTTATTTGAAATATTTTTTAGTGTAATAACACAATTAAAAGATATTTGAGGCCAGCCGTGGCACAGGGGTCCGAGGTATGACTGTAAACGACATTGGTTATGGGTTTGATTCCCATCGGAGGAAATTAAATATTTAATATTATCCTTTCTTCGCTCTGGTCTCGAGGCAAAAGTAACCGCGGCGTTGAATCCATAATTCAGTCATAGTTTCCTCACCATTACTCAAAATCTGTCCCTCTTTCAGACCAGGGTCATGAGGGTACGGCCTCCAGGACACCCCCGAGGGACCCTCGTGCACGTTGAGGAAGTGCCCCACGCCGTGGCCGGTGCCGTGCGCGTAGTCCTCGCCCGCGTCCCACAGAGACTTGCGCGCTAGCGTGTCTAGGACGTTACCCTAAAAATAAATATTAAATAATTTTAGCAGTATTTTTGGTAATTGTTAGGAATTTTAATAAAATTATTGAGGTGATCGCGACAAGTTGTGGGTTCGATTACCACTCGCAGAAATGAAATATTTACCCTGCGCTTGCTCTGGTAACGAGGCAAAACGCCACTCAACACACACGCACACAATGAATCGAGAATTCCGCGAAAATAGAGAATAGAAGTGTCTCAAGAGTATTGAACACTAGATTCCCAGTTTCTCTCTGCCTACTCTGCTAAAAATAATAAAAATAAATGGTGATACACTTATATTATTATTATTATTATTTTAATCTTCATATAGCAGGATAAGCAGAGAAAAATAATTATAAAATATTGAATCTTATGTAACAGAACCAATCCAAAGAAATCATATTAATATAAATATTATAAATAGAATTTTAACTGGCAAACATTAACTACAATCGATTAACTGTTGGACAAGCAGTTCTATCAGCAAGAATAGCAGTTCTCTGGCTTTTCATATCAACCATATTTATCAAAGTAAGCAGAATGAATCTAATATAAGACTTTACGTTCTCTACTTTCAGCCAATAACTTTCTAAATTGCAACAAAACGCCGCGTTTTACAATAAATATAAAACATATTATCCCCACTAAAACACAAAACCGTGTTCACTCATTCATTTTCCATCAAAATTACTAAAAATCGGACCTACCTTAACACCCTTAGGAAATAATGCCGATCCCACCGCTATTTGTCCCTTCAGCACTCTAGTGAAGGAATCCCGTTGGCTAGGGGTGGGATTACCCATATGTCTGGTGCGCGTAATGTCTGTTGTCCCATCCCTATGAAAAAAAAGTCAATGTATCCGTACGACCTTACGGGCGGAATATTTTTATACGGTTTGTTTTTTATTTCTGATTCTTTTTTTATTATTCTAAAAAATAACTAAATCCAAAAAAACTGCATTCAGAACACATTGGCCGCCGGAGACGAACAAGAACATATCGTTGGACCTAATTTCCCGTTGCTTTCCGTCTTTCCATCAATTATATGGGGAACGGACTGTATGCGGCATACAACGTGAAGCTAATTAATTAAAAAAATGTTTTTGACATATACAAATACAAAAAAAAAGAAGAATATTTTTATATGATTTCTAGTTTTTCAAATCAAAATTTTCCTGTTATTCTGAAAAAACTAATTCCAGAACACTCACATATATTGTCCGCCTGAGTCCAACAAGAACATATCGTTGGACTTAATTTCCCGTTGCTTCCCGTCTCTCGATGGACTATAGTGTATTATGGCACCATTTTCCCCCGCCCCCGGGATAGTTTCGAAAGATGGCCCCATGAATAGGTTTTCGTCCCTTAAAAAGGAAGAAAAAAATATATTAATAGAAATTATCGCCCATTTAAAAAAAAAGTACAATAGCGGGATTTAACACCACAAAAAATCTAACTAGATTAAAGAAATTAAAACATGGCTTCCTCTGATTGGGATCGTACCGATAACCATAGAGCACATCACACTTTAAATGAGCCCATTTTGTTTATAATTTAAATAATTAATCAATTGACGCAAAAAAAGTAAATAATATTAAAAAAATAATTTAAAATAATTTAAACAAATATATCCAAATAAAAAGTACCTGACTTGCAGAAATCCAACAATTTGTCTGCGCTTGGATTTTACATTACAGAAATTTCGATATCATTGAAATAAAAATATATATTTCACTTGCGGGCTTTTCACAGATAGTCCACATTTCATCTATTGTGAAATAAAAATTTCGCTATCACTAAATAAATTAAATAAACAAATATCTCACTTGCGGAATTCCAAAAGTTTGTCCGCCGCTTGGATTTCCGTCACGAAAATTCCGTTATCTATTTGTTCGTGGAGCCATCTGAAAAAGCGGACTACTGCTACACCATCACGTACGTGGCATTGGCGGAATCCCTTGAAAGGAGAATAGTGGGTTCGATTTTAATTTTTTTTTATTTGGATTATATTAATTATGACCACATGAAAAAAAAAATCATTCCCCCGAAGTCTTCAGGACTATTTTTATTTTTTAAAAAGTTGTCGATAAAGACAATTTTCCCTATATAAACAGAAGTAATAATTCGGAGGAATTGGAATTCCATTCAAGGGAATGATATATTTTTATTTTCTCGCTCTTAATCTTAATCTTCTTTCTTAACTCTTTCTTAATCAATATTAATCTTATTTAAATAGTTTTATATTTATTTTTCAATAGATACTATATATTTACCTTTAATTCAACATTATTCTTGACTAACTTTTGTAAGGCAACAGGTGAAATTTCAGATATTAAATTTAATGGCTTTTGCAAGACTCCTTCCTGAAACAAAAGTGAAATATTAAAAAAAAATATTTAACTAACAATTACTTTTATATAAATAATAGTTATTATAATAATGTACATAAGAGCAAAAAAAATCATATATAAAGCATTACTTGATTAAATTGAGGTCGGCCTGACACAGTGGCACAACATATATAAGCGTCACGGTTGTGAGTTCGATTTCCATAAGGGATTCCTTGATAACATGGCAAGTGCGTTGGGTTCATCCAATCAATAATAATGTTTTTAATTTGAGCTTTGCACAAGGAGAGGAACATCATAACACTAGGTTCCCTCTGCCTACCCTGCTATATGCAAGGTACACCTTCAACCTATAAATAAATATATTCAAGTACAAAAATATATAAAATTCTTACCCCTGAAGCAGCTCTATGTATAGCTTCACTCGCTTCACTAGACAGCCATATTGAATGATCTCCGTCCCCATTTTGTGACAATTCCTTCTACAAAATGAAAGAATTATCTAAAAATATAACCAAATCAAACACGGCATTGCTTGCTTATTTAGGCTTACTGTTATAATACAGACAAATTATATTAAATGTTAATATAAATTGTAGTCTGTGTTATTCTGATGGTATATAACGGTAGTGAATAAATATTTTCTAAAACGAAACCGGCTCATACATTAGTAGGCACTACTTACCGCTAATTCCCTCAATACTTTACAGACATCATCATATTTCATTCCTTCCAAATCCACGCCTTCTTTGGCCATTTTTTCTTTAATTTCTTCGGAAATATCGCCATTATGCCAAAACAATATAACACGGTTCACAGTTATTATTAGATAAGAGAAAAAAACTGGATTATAATCAATGTCACTACCGCGTAGGTTTAATGTATCTGTGGAATTAAAAGAAAATAAGGAAATAAAATACAATCACGCTGTATTTTGATCATGGCAGGCAAGACAGAGGGAACCTGGGGACTATTATACCTACATTACTATTATTATAGAGTGGGATAGGACCCACTTATATTTGAAGTTAAAAAAATAATATATTATAAATACTTACAAGCCACTTCATCCAGCGCTGTAATAACAAGAGCTGATGCCTTTTTTTCCACCATTTTTTCCCTCAATTCTTTTATTTTCTGACCTGCGGTTGTACCTAAAAAAAAATTGCTTTTTTGTCTTTAGATCCACGCTACATCCTACAAGGTAGGGAATTAATTAGTGTTAGAATTAATATCCCCTCCCACCCACCAAGTAATTCTCGATTCATTGCGTGTGAGTGGCGAAACTCAACGCTGCGCTCTGCCTCGAAACCAGAGCGAAGAAATGGAAATATAAATTTTAGTAAATATTTAATTTCCGCAAGTGGGGCTCGAACCCACAGCCGTCGCATTACAGTCACACCCTTGTGTGCCCCCCTGGGCAAAAAAAAAACGGAATTCCGTTAGAATAATTTCAACGGATTAATAAATATATTTAGTTTTGTTGTTAACGCAGATTATTTTTGTTTTGTTGGTAAAGGTATATAAAAATATATGCCTTTTTAGTGCAAATATTAAAAACACAAAATCTAAATACAGCATTAGTTTTCAACTGCGATTTCGCTCTACAACTAAGAGTTGAGACCATTTGATCACGACATGACTCATGACCAATCTATATCACTGTAAAGTTTCATGAAAAGAAAGATTAGTAGCTTCGACGTAAATGTGAAACAAACATACATACTAACAAGTTTTCACATACAATATTAGTAGGGTAAAAATTTACATACCAGTATATTCAATAGGTAAATATATAATTTTATTATGTGGTCTTTCTGGCGGAGGTACTTTTAATTCACTTCGAACTTCGTCTACTAAATTTTTTTCTACTGCTATAAGTTTAATTTTAGCCGCCATTAATGCTGTCTGAAATAAGATATATAATATTTAAAATTTATTATGAGGCCGATATGGCGCAGAGGCTTCTTCACCTGCGCCATAGTGCGCGTGCGACTTTAAACGCGACAGGTTGTGAGTTCTATTCCCACTTGCGGGAATAGAATATTTCGTTTTTTCATTTCCTTGTTCAATACTCTGCTTAGGTCCCCTTTGCTTACTCTGCTATAATTATGTGGAATGCAGCGTGAAACTAAACTAACCTGTAATGGTGTCCAATCCTCCCTAGATATAGTTTCGGGGTCGACCCCCACTAAGGAGCCCCCTATAAGATTACTTGCCAGCCATTTTTCCATTGTAGGCGTGTCTGGGAGAGCTGAAAAATAAAAAAATGATAAAAACAAAAGTAATAGACCATTTTATAATATTCAAAAACGTCGAAGTTATTTGTAAATTTTAACCTTCTTTCAAGTAAAATACGTATTGGCAGAACACTTAGGTTCCAAGTTTACGTTAATTCCGTTAGTATTATTTTCTAATAAAATTCAGTACGGTTTCAGAATCGTGACCTTTTGTAGATGGCTGTGCAGATTTAATTTCAGGATTTTCCTTACTTTTGATTATTTTTTCCCGAAGGAAAAATGTGCAGAAAGGTCATGCGATTAAAAAAGGTTTTTTCACATTCCGGATTGGCACAGAAACCTAATGTCAAGACACACCATGGAGGAATGGCGGAACTCGAACGCTGTATTTTATACACAATCAAAGTCAATTTGAAATTTCAAAAATATAAAAACCCTTACACTGTTTCATTAAAGTCCATATATTGAGGTCGGCTTCCTTCTCAAATTGTGTATAGTAACGTCCGTCTGTCCATACTAGCGCTTTAGTCATAGTAACTATTGCAGTTCCTGCTGAACCTGTGAAACCCGATATCCACTCTCTACGTGCATCCGTTGGTGATATGTATTCCGACTGAAAATGGAAAAGGACATGTCTGAAAGCTATTGTTTATAGTGACAGAGGGAACCTAGTGTTAGGTCAATTCGTCAGAAGCATTGGTCTATAGTTGAATTGACTAAATTGGTAGGCACCAATGGTGTCCCCGTCATGTACTTACATTATGGGCATCAGCAGTGGGTACAATGTAAGCCGCCAACGCAGAAGGTTGACTTGCCATAAGCGCCCGTAGCGCTGTTAAACGCTGTAACGACATTTTATCTGCAAAAAAAAATTACCATCAATAATAATGATGTATTGCATCACAGCTTGTACAACTTGTTCACGTCGTGTATAGTTGTGAGTTGTTACAAGAAAGAAGTTTGAGTTATATGGCACTTTATCATTAAAACCTTATTTATTACCTATTGTTTTACAAAAAATATAATTTTTTTTAATGGACAATCTATCTATATCAAGTTTTTAACTGCGGCTTCGCCCGTGTGGTTAAATTATAATGACTGGGAATTGTGTATGACATATAAAACATCCTAATAGTCAGGAGTAGTTTCGCCCGCAGTTATAGTGGTTTACGACGTTTACGTATTTAACACAAAAATAATATTTCAATTAGTACTAGTCATTCCTGAGATTAGCGCGTTCAAACAAACAAACAGTTTTCACTAATGCATTTTGGCAAACTTCTTTTTACATTTAGTGTTTGTTTATTTTCATAAATATAAAAGTTATTTGTTAGATTTGATTGCTGTGAAATAAATGTTTTATAGATTTTTTTAAATTTTGAAATTTAGGGTTCCGTACCCAAAGGATAAAGTAAGGGTAAAACGGGACTCGATGGGATTTCGATGTACGTCCGTCCGTTTGTCTGTCTGTCCATCCGTTTGTCACCAGGCACAACACTAAGGTTCCAAGTTTCCGTTAATTAGGTACGTTAGTATTTTTTAAATGTAAATATCTATATAGGTAAATATCCTGTAGTTAACGATAAGGAGAAACACTTAAACACAGGATATTAATTCTACCTACATCTATACAATGTAAACGAGTTAAAAACGTTTTTTTATTTAAAACTAAAAGCAATATTGTACGTGAGGAATGGAAGTGTCTTAATGGAGAACGGAGTGTCTTAAAATTAGATTTCCAGATTCCCTCTGTCTACCCGGCTATGTGTGGGACACAGTGTAAAGCTGAAAAAAAAACCCAATATTGTTTACCACCTACCATTACACAGTGTCCCAAAAAGTGAAGAAAAGAGTGACTTTACAAAAGAAAGAGAAATTACAAAAAAAAAATACACACCACACATTTACTATCCTAGACACTTACTTCGCGTTTCGTGTTGAGCCGTTGTTGTACACTTTGATAAGAATATTGATAACGAAAGATGAAGAGACTTTTATACAAATCTTATCAAGTAATTGAGGCCGGTCGTGGCACAGGAGCTCAAGCGTGCGACTGTAAAGGCAGCGAATGGTTGTGAGTTCGATTTCCAGTCGAGAAAATGAAACATTTAATATTTTTATTTCCTCACTCTGGTAACGAGGCTAAGGACGGTGGAACGGAACCTTAATTAATATCCTGTGTTATATACGTTTGTTGTATTCTTAGTGTGTAGTTGTGTCCTTCTTGAGGAATAATAGTTTAAAATTAAAGACCACAACTCCGAAAACGTGTAACAATTTGAACGACGAATATAATATATCGCTTCACGGTGTACGACGCATATAGCAGGGTAGACAGAGGGATTGTATGTTGAGTGGTAGGACTCAACGCCGCCCTTCATCAGAGCAACGAAAAGAAAATATGAAACAATTCAATCCAAATGGCAATGGAACACACAACCGTCGGTTATACGCTCAACGGCCTGAATATTGTAATGATTTTATATAAATAGTTTTTATATTTACGATAATTTGTTATAGAAAAATGTAAATCAACCTCTTTGTTTAATAAAAAGATATATTTGAAAATTTATACATAGAACTAGCGCAACGCTTGATGTGTTGAAAATTCTGATGCGCATTATTAGATTTGGAGCTGAAGAGGAAAGTGGTCCTCTAGAATAAAATATTGTATTATAATTTAAGATATACATTATACAAGCCTAATGGTATTTAGCCCTGGAAGAAATATAAGTTCTGTAAAAGCCTCGAGGTGTTTGATTTCTTTACAATATGTACATATTTAAAGTTAAAAACTCACTTGTTAGTGTGCTCCTTCGATCCCTTAACTTTGCACCAAAGACATTGACGCTCGATCTGTAATGAAATAAATAATAATAATAATAATAAATGTGTAAACTTGATGGTTAACACAACGCGGCGTCGAGACCCGCCACTCGATACGCAATGAAGTGTCTTAACGCTAGGTTCCCTCTGTCTACTACATGGAAAATAGGAAAGTTGCTTATTTTAAAAAATATATCTAAAAATATGAAACAAAAAAATTATCAACATGCATTGAAATCATCTTTACGCCGTATCCCGCATATAGTAGGTAAGACAGGCGGCAAAGGGAACCTAGTGTTGAGACACTCTCCGTTCATTCTTCGAAACTTTGCACGTTGAGTAGCGAAAATCAAAGCCGCGCATATGTCTGGTAGATAGGGCGGGAAAATAAAAATAATTTCAGTACTTCATTCCGCACAGTGGGTATCGAACCCGCCACCATGAAGTTTACGAGTTAACAGTTCCACTGCGACACGATGGCACGACGCCCCTCGCAATGGAACAATATATTAATTATATAATGATCAAAATCCTGTTGTGTGATTAAATTATTTATAAGAGGGGCTTCGACTGTACCTACTGGTAAATGGAAATAACTAATTAAAAAGAGCTTGCGATTATAAACGCCACACGTTGTGGATTCGATTCCCACAAGAGGCAATTGAAATATTTAATATCTCATTTCCTCGCTCTGGCAACGAGGCAAAGCGCGACATTGAGGGTCGCCACTTAACACCCGTTGTCTCCAGAATTCTGCGAGAAGTGAAGAACGGAAAGGTCTTAATGAAAACTGAGTGTATTTATACTGTTTCTTTATAATAATTGGCAGTCATTTTTAAAGACTTCAACGCAATCAATAATTTATAATAAATGAATCAAAAATACTTTTAAATAACACACACTTACATGCATATTAGTAACGTCAAATATATATTAAATTTATAAAACATTTCTTAAACACTGCCATTCACTCAGTAGTACAAGAACGAATGAATCAATTTCTATAGCATTGCTTATATTTAAACGTTACTATTTAGCATAATATCCTATAACTATAAGATTTTCGTCACGTAATTTTAGGTACAGTGACCCCTTTTTAGGGTTCCGTGGCCTAAAAGCGCGAGCCCGAGCACTTACACTTCGTTTCCGCATTTTGTATGGAAGTCGCCGATCAAATCAAAACCGATGAGATACTTCCCTTTGAATTACAATAATGAAACACACACGCCCCCAAACTTTAAGTTTGTCAACTTTTATTAGTTGGATTTCCCTCAGATCCTGATCCTTAATCATGAATTTGTTACGGAACCCTCCGCTCAAATCGCGCTTCCGATTCGCACTTGAACAATTTTTATATACAATCATTTATCTGCATTTTTTAGGTAAACTGGGAGAACCTAGAGTTACGACACTTCTTTCTTCTTTTTTACTATTCACAGTGAATCTTCTAAATACCTTTCAGTATTGTATATTCAGTGATTTGATTGATCTCTGAGCATGTCAGTCACCTTATAGTTCTTAATTGTTATATTCATAGCAAAAAAAATTAAAAGATAAAAATGATCTACTCTCTGATGTATGTCATGTTTTAATAATAATCTTTGGGTAGCAGATATTTGTAATAATCTCCCTACAGAGATGCTAGCATGCTAGCAACAAAAATAAGTTGTAACAAGCATATAAGAATAAAAACCCCATGAGAATGTATAGCTTAGTTGGACGGTTTCCAAAAGTTTCAAATCCGGCCATGTTAAAATTTTTATATGTTTTCTAAAAAGTATTTTTCTTTCCTAAGTGTGGAATAACACTTTAAAATTGTTAAATATATTCATCCAATCTTGTTAGAATTCCTTTTATATGTAAATTTCCCTATAATTGTAATTTTAACTTTTTTTATATTCTTTTAGGATATGATCATGGTTTCTATCAAAGAATCAGAGGTTGTCATCAAGCTTCAAGCAAATAGACTGTTCAAGCAATTTCTATCACTATAAAACACACCATTGATATAACAATATGCAAATTTAATACACTTTAAGACATTTTTGATAATAAAAAAAAACAGAAAGATTAGAATTTGATTAAGATAAGAGATTGTTGACATTCAAACAGTTCAAGGACTATCAATGTATATCTATATTCATACATATAATAATATAGTAGGACCCAAAAAAAAGATTTTTTAAATTTATCTGTGTGTTTGTGCATGGTGATCTCAGAAACGGCTTTACCAATGAAATGTAGTTTTCAATATTATTTTTTGACAAGTTTTCCTCAACTTTTAGTGTTTGTTTTTATTCCTATTGAGTCGAAACTGTGGTTACAATTATTATATATTGTATTTAAAATGATAATTTTATTAGAATACAAAAATAATTCAGATTAGCCAACAGAGGCTAGTTGTGGCGCAGGGGCACATGAATGTAAATGCATTGAAATTGAAGGCACAACAATTGAATTTATATTTTTATTTCTTCGCTCTGGTGGCGAGGCAAAGCGCGGCATTGTATTCCGCCACTAAACGCGCAATGCCTCCGGAATTCGGCGGAAAGTGGGAAACGGAGTGTCGTAACACTAGGTACCATGCTGTGTGCGGGGGGATACATCGTGAACCTGATTAGATTTTTAATTTTAGCAAATAAATAATTATTTGAGTAGTTAAAGCAGGCGAAGTCGCGAGCAGGCCGCTAGTAATCAATATATTTTACGATACTCACGCCACACGTAGCAACGACCTGTACTAAAGAAATAAATATAACACCTTTTTATTTTTTTACAATATGAAAACCGACAGACAGATATATTTAATAATATATAAACATGATAGAATTCATGTTTATTTTATAAAATAATTAAATAAACTTACAAGTTTTTTGGTATTCTTTGATAGAAATGTATTTTTTTTGCTGTTCTTTTACCTCATCATCTGACTTATTAATTATGTCACTGTCAATAAAGATAGTAAAGCATAAATAGTTTATTATCATTTCGTTTATAAATTTTATGATTAATTATTTAATATACTTAAATATATTGTTATTATTAATTTTAAATTAATTAGTTATGTAGGTGCTTTATTTATTTTGGACATAGTATTTCAAAAATAGAACATATTTTTATGCTTTTAAATTAAATTGTTTAATATTATGTTTTATTATCAAACAATTTAATGTGAAAGCTTATCAAAATAATTATTTCACTAAAGATTATTTTAGATTTTACTTAAACTTTTTTTAATACTACGGCAGAATGCTACAAGATCGTAGTCTATACTTATTTTGGTCACGTGACCTATTCAACCGCCAAAATAAACGTCAGTTTTTCGCAGACTACACACTACGCGTATAAAGATTCGTTAAAAACGTTATTTCTTTGTGTTTTTACGTTTAAAACTGTTACAATATATTTAAATTTTATTTATTATAGAACAAATTAATAATAAACAAGCTACAATGGCTAAAGTGCATATAACCAATGTAGTCGTTCTGGATAATCCAAGTCCTTTTTTTAACCCTTTCCAATTTGAGTTGACCTTTGAATGTATAGAGGAACTGAAAGAAGATTTAGAATGTAAAATGATATATGTCGGTTCAGCTGAATCTGAGGAGCACGATCAGGTATTAGACACAATATACGTAGGACCAATACCTGAAGGAAGGCACATGTTTGTCTTTCAAGCGCCTCCTCCGGACGTAACTCGTATACCAGAACAAGATGCTCTAGGTGTGACTGTAGTTTTATTAGCCTGCTCATACAGAGGACAAGAGTTTGTACGGGTCGGTTATTACATAAACAATGAATATAGTGACAGTGAACCAGATCTTAGAGAAAATCCTCCAGCTAAACCTCAATTTGATAAGGTAGTAAGAAATATATTAGCATCAGAACCAAGAGTGACCAGGTTTAAGATAAACTGGGCTGAACCTGACGCCGCCGCAGCTGCCGATTCGGGTGATTGTAATTTGGAAAGTTCACATGCACCAAGTAATGATTCTTATGGTGCTTCGTTTAATGCAGATAGTCAGATCAGTGGAATGGAATTTCAAGGCAGTTTCAGTGGTTATGGTGATAATTCAAATTCAATTGCTCCTATGGAATGCTGAGGTATGCTTTTTCTATCCTCTTTAAATTATAGATTTAATAACATAATTGAAGTTTAAAATATATTAGACATCAATTATATCACCCACAGAATTAAAGTAAACTGAATCAAAAGGCAATATGAGAAACTGAATTTTCAGCAACATAAATGTAGTAAAATTTATTGTTAGATAACTTGGACTCTATAAATTTGTATTTAGAATTTGTGAGCTTGGTAAAACAATTGAGTCACAGTAATCTTATCTGGTGCTTCCAATAATCTGTCATTTTTATACCTAACTGCTAATTGAAAATGTATGTTTTTACATGATGATGAGGCCTGACTACAAATCTGACTTTAAGCACAATGGTTATAGGTTAGAGTCCTAGTCGAGGAGTGAATTATTTTTTTCCCCGGTAGTAAGGTTAAGCAGAGCATTGAATTCTGCCACTCAATCAACACAATTGCATTGTGCGGGATACATGGGTGGCATGAATCTTAAAAATATTCAATTTCATTTGTTACAGACTGGGTGAAACAAATTGTGTTGCTAAGAAAAAAAGCTACACTGACTGAAATTATGTTGTAAATTACAAGATTGTGTCAGATATAAGTATTAGCTTAAGTTTTCTATATACTGTCGCTGGATATTAATAGGAATGTCCCTTTTAAAAGGAAAGATCATTTATAAAGACCTAAATGTTATTTTGGTATAATATTATAATTTATAAAAATATTTAATGTCAGTAACGGTTCCTTCCTATTCAAGGAGTAAAATAATTAAAGAAGTTAATATGATAACGGTATGAGCTTTTTTGTATTAATGAAATTTTTGAGGGTTTATAAGTAATTAAAAATAATTTCCTCACACTGTATTCATCATAAAGCCAGGCAACGGGAACCTAGTGCTAAGACACTGCATTTACTGCTTAACTTCCAAATTGAAACTTTTTTAAACCAATGTTATCTTTATATTTCATGAAGAAAGTTGCTTGTTTTATATTTATTTTTTCTCAATATTTCATAAATTTTCTTTCTGAAAACAGTCTTTATTAACTTAGCTTTTACTGAAATACTGTAAATACATTTTTTTGACTCTTACTCTACTATAGATATATATTGTATAGTTAAAGTTATTCAACCTTCCTTCTTTTTAACGGACTTCTTGTAAGAAAAGGAGGTTATCAATTAGACTGTATTTTATTTTATTCAATTGCTTTGAAGCCTTTGAGGCTGTTGTCAATTGAAACACGAAATTAATAAATTATGTTCAAATAACAACATAATTTTTCAAAAATTCTTGGTGCATATTTTTAAACTAGGCTGTCCCACCTACCCTGCTAATTGTGGAATACAATGTAAAATTAAAACATGTCCTAGAAGATTTGCTTATCACTTTTTGTACATTCATAACTTCATTTGTATAAAGAAAGTTAATTTTAAAACATAATATTTATTTGTGCAATTGTCATTAACATGTTAAACTCAAAATATTAATTAATATTTAAAAACATTCTCCATAATTTTAAATTTTTATTCATAGACAATATATAGAAGATTTTTGTTTGGTCTGTAAAGTGTCTTATATTAAAACTAACATAATAAATTTATTAAAAGATTTTAAGCTGTTCAAGCAAAATGGTGTAACTCAATTTTTCTTGTAAGTTATAATGTTTTTTTGTTGTTTAAATTTGTTTTATATAATGTAATGATTGTAAGTTACTATACTATTGAGTATATACTTGAACATAGGGATGGGGGAATTATTTTGATTACGGCGTTGAGTCCCGTGATTGAACATGGAATGTCTCGAAAATTCGGCGTATTTCTCGATTATTCGGAGAACGGAGTGAAACTGTGTTCCCGCTACCTACCCTGCTATATGTATTTTTTCAGCATTACGCTGTATTCCGCACATTGCAGGGTGGGCAGAGCGAACCTGGGACCTAGTGTTGAGATACTTCGTTCCCCTTAGGATGCTTCCGTTCCCCACTTTCCACCGAATTATCGAGCAATTGCAATTTGTGGCCAAAACTCGATGCAGCGCTTTGAGTAATTACCAGAGCAAATAAATTGTTATATATTTCATTCCCCTGAATGGGAATGAAACCCACAACCGTCGCGTTTACAGTCTCACGCTTTTGTCCCTGCGACACGACGACCTCATATCTATATCCTATATTGTTATTTTTAGTGGATCGTATATTGATGCATATCAGAATTTCTTAGTTCAGGTTAAATGAAGTGTTTATAAGTCAAGTTAAATGTCAGATTTCCCTAAAGGTTAGAATGAAATGAAGTTTTGAAAATTGTAAAAGAATGTGTTGTTATATTTAGTGTTTTTTTTTTCATATAATGTTAGAATAAAAGTGTAGTAACCCTAAATTTCTGTAATTTTGCTAATTTTACCATGAGTGACCAAAATAATTTTTGACTTGTGATGTGGGGATTTGCATTACTTTAAAACGAAAATAAGTAATATTTAATATAGAAAATATATTTATTTATACAAAGACAGCAATTGACTATTAGTTAATAATTATATATATTATTTAGCTTCATACAGTATCCCACACGCACGTAGTAACCCTACTACGTGCGTGTGGGATACTGTAGGCAGAGTACTAGCGTTAAGACACTTCCGTTCTCCAAATAAATATAAATATTTTCCTATTATTTTTTAGTTAAGCCATTTTGCTCTGGTAGCTTCAATATAGAGATCTGTATGAACATTTTCTTTAAGTTTAGTTAATGTCAGCTTTTTTATGATAAAGTTTTCTCGTTTAATAAAGAAAGTGAATTCCGCAAAAAGTATAATTTATTTTTCGTTTAATATATTTTGTATATATGAATATGTGCCAGATTAATAAAAAAGGAAACGTGACGGAAACAATTTTTTTAGGTAATATGATACTTAGTGATTAAAATTTTTCTTTACCTAAAATTAAAAGTTGAAAAGTTGTATAACTTTTTATTAATTCGAAATGCAATAATTTTAAAATTATTAGAAAAACTCAAAAAAATTATGGAATTTTTGCGTCTTTTTTATTTTACATTTTCTATTACAAAATTGCTATGATAATGTTTTTATTTTATATGTAATATGTATATTTTATTTATAAGAAACGTAACAAGTATTGTAGATAGAATATTTTTTACCAAAACCAACTAAAATATAATAAATACTAATTATGACAATATTAAAATCTTTTCTTTTAACCCTTTTTGGAAACGAAAACCCTTTTAAATTTTAACCGAGTTAATCGCGTAGTACTACCGACCCACTTGCGGCTTCGACCGCTTGATTTTTTATCTTCTTTGTCGTAACACTCTTGTCAGAGCGGTCGTAGTCATCACAAAGTGACATTAGCGGCAGATGTTACACGCCTCACAAGCATTCGCCACTTATCTCTACTGGCTGAGAGCCTGGTACATTCATGTAAGGGTCCCCCTACTGCAGCTTTAATTTGGTCGGTCCAACGCATGGGAGATCTTTCTCGCCCTCTAGTGCCTTCCACGCCTTGCAGGACTAGGCGGTCGATGGAGTCTCTTCCCCTTCGGGAGACATGCCCAAAGAACTTTAGTATGCGACCTTGTACTAACGTAGACGTTTTTTAGTGCCGATTTCTTGGAGAATAGAGACGTAGGTGCGAAACTCGGTCCATGATACACCCAGCATTCGTCTCCAGCACCACATCTCCAGAGCATCAATGTTTTTCTTCTCGACCTGTCGCAAGGTCCATGTCTCCGCAGCGTAAAGAAAAATGGGAAAAACAAGCGTCTGCACAAGCCGGATATTAGTGGCTTTTGTAATGTTTTTATTTCTCCATATTTTCTTGAGTCTATCCATCGCCATACGTCTCTTTACCCCTTTACGCAATCTTCACTGTTTGTGATGAAAGTTCCCAGATAGATGTACGATTGGACTATATTGCAGCTCGCGATCTGTGTGACTTCGGGCGAGTTATTATTTGGTCGGTCTATAATCATATTTTTTGTTTTAATGCGGTTGATCTTTAATCCAAATTCGAGGCTTACGTGTTCCACTTTCAAAGGCAATTCTTCTAAATGGCATGCACTGGTCGCAAACAAAGTAGTGTCGTCGGCGTAGCGCAAATTTGATATTTTGTAGCCACCAATAGCCACACCATCAATCCAGTCTTCGAGGGCAATACGCATTATAAATTCAGTGTACACGTTGAACAAAAGTGGTGATATAATGCATCCTTGGCGAACTCCAGTACTGGGACGATTTTTTTTGATAATATACCATCTGTCCGTACGGACGCAGTTCCATCCTCATAAAGCTGTCGGAGAAGATGAACCAAGTGTTGCGGTGCACCCATGTCTAGCAATACATCCCATAGCTTGGGCCAGTTCACAGAGTCAAATGCCTTTGAGAAATCCACAAAACAGATGTAGGTAGGCTTGTTAAACTCTCGAGCCTGCTCTATGATTGGCGAACAATGAGAATTTGCTCACGTGTACCCCTTCCCTTAACAAAACCGGCTTGTTCTTGCGCGATTTCTTTGGACAACAAGGTCTTCAGTCGCTCATTTAATATGTGTAGCAAAATTTTACTAGCGTGAGAAATGAGTGCTATAAGGCGGTAATTACTACACTTTTTGGTTGAACCTTTTTTATGCAAAGGAATGAAAACCATTTTTTTTTTTTTTTTTTT
>JAKRZM010000991.1:1270815-1286141 GCA_036379175.1 Heliconius cydno galanthus
TACGTTTCTTACAGTTTGGGCACAGACAACCTTACCTGAACTTGACGCGATATCATTTGCTAAGCTTTGAGCGCTTGTAAATGGTTTATTTTGTACCGATTTTAAAATTTGTCGCCTTTCTCTCGTACTAAGCTTCTTCGGAAGAACGGACCTTTCCTTATTTTCAACACTACCCATTTCTTATCGGTTTTTTATAATTTACTACACAGTCGAGTAATTTAACTTTAAATTTGACCCGATTTGGCGATAACTTTTTTTTAATATGTTTTTATTTTTCACTCTTGTTACGAGTCACTATGGTAATTATAATCGTGATATATTTTTTTGAAATCCTCGTATTAAGCTCATGAATTTGATACACATATTGTGGTATTTAAAACCATTTTTTTTTCACTAAGTCCAACGAAAAACTAAAACGAATTAAACGATCAATTATGTAAATCCGTTCAGCGGTTCTGGAGATATGAGGTAATAAAGAATATTACATACAAGATACGCCCGAAAAACATAACCCTTCCTTAGCAGTCGGGAAAAATAAATAAAAGGAAATAGAAGACAATAAAACCAATCTAATTCAATCAAATAACATTTATTTAAAAGTAAATCACAAAGTTCCAGTTGCTGCAAACCTTTTACACAAGAAAATAATATATATCATTAAACTTTATCTCCGCTTTTGCGATAAGAAATTGAGGCCTAAAAATATATAACAACCTTAGAATGAAAGTGGCCTATTTTTTTTAGCTTCACCAAGTACCCCGCTCATAGCAGGGTAGACAGAGCGGAACTGGGAACCTAGTTGTTAAGACACTACGTTCCCATTAAAACTTCCTTTTCCCACTTTCCGCGAATTCTGAAGGTATGGTGTCCGGTTGTGGGTTTGATCCCATTCGGAGGAATAAATAATTATTTCATTTCCTCGCTCCGGTATAAAAAAAGACTGTATCAATGTCCTGAAAATCGGTGCGCGGGGTAAACGGAGTGCCTTAATATTTGGTTCCCTCTGACTTCCTTGCTATATGCGTCGTACAGCGTAATATATTCTATACAAATTTTGAGTTACCTCACTCTTATTCTAAGGGTGCGATATAAAAATAAAAAAAGCAAACAAAAATAACATTTTTTTTTTTAATTTCTTTCTTGTGCTACTAAGGCTAATTGATTATTAACATAAAAATATTTACTTATTACTATTTAAATAATATTAATTAGAGAGATCCTTTTTATAATTTTAGTGGAATGAACATGAACATTGCCAAATAAGACTAAAAAAGTTTCTATATTGTTACTGCTTTTGATAAAGGATTTGAACCTGCTCTTTTGGAAAAAGAGATTATTTAAAAAAAACATTATTATTATCATCTGTTACGAAACATTGTCCATACTTTGTGTCCAATTTCGAGACATTCCGTATTGAGTGGCGGAACTCAACGGCGTGCTTTGTATTAGCAGAGCGGAGAAATGGAAATACTTGAAATCGAACTCATAGCCATCGCGTACCAATGTAGAAACTTTCAATATGGCATTAGTTATATAGAAGACCCTTTTGTTTGTATATATCGAGCACTAAGGCCAAGGTAGAAAGTTCGATTGTGTTATGAGACATTTTTATTCAATATTAATCACGCAATGCCCCCAGAATTTGGTAGAAAGTGGGGAACGGAGTGTCATAACACTAGGTTCATCCCTCTGCCTACCCTGCTGTGTGCGGGATACATCGTGTTTTATCACACAGGGGTGCGACTGTAACGCGACGGTTATGGGTTCAGTCTCCACTGCGAAGAATGAATTATTATTTAGTATTAATATTTTCATTTCGTCGCTCTGGCATCAAGACATTGAGCCTGGCGTTGAGTTCCGCTACTCAACACGCAATATCTCGAAAAATTCGGCGGAAAGTGGGGAACGTAGTGTCTTAACACTAGGTTCCCACTAGTTCCCACTTATTTGTAGGATACAGCTGATTTATTATCAAAAAAATAAAGAAAACTCTTAAAGTTTAAATCTCCGACTAAAGAAACACGATATTTTTGTTATACTACATTAATAAAAAATATTATGCCTCAACTCAAAATCGAATTTGCGATCCATTCACAATGTATAGTGCATTTAAAATAATTATATTAGTGAAGTAAATACTCTATCACATGATATATTGCTTTATATACCTAATAATTAATAAAAAAAGAATATAATTATAAAAAACATTGTATTTAATTAAATATTAAGTGAAGTTGAAAAATATCGAAAATTAACGATCATAAAATAATTAAATGTTTATATGTGAAATATTTTTATAATAATCTATATATATTTTTAATATATTGGACGTAGCTAAAATAGTGATATTTATACTATAATAATAATTCATATTATTACTAATAAAAACTGCCTTCTTATTGTAACACTAACCTTGACAAGATACTTCGAGATAAAGAGCTAAAATACGTGTAAGGGCAAAGTTATTACATAATATTAAAAATTCGAGATTCCTGGGGCTGCTTTTGACTGTAAACGCGACGGTCATGAGTTCGATTCGCACTCTTGGGAAAGAATAATATTTAAATTGTTTAAATTTCCGCTCTAGCAAAACGAAACGCAGCGTTAAATTCCACCATTATACAAGTAATGTGTCATAATAAACAAAATAATCATTTCCTCGAGTGTGTGTCGAACTCACAGTAATCCGTGCACAGCCAGCCGCCGCGCCGTATAAATAATAGCAGCTTTTTATGTCTTTAATCCCATTATTATAAATTGTAAAACTTAATATTAAATAGTGAAAACTATTAATAATTATTAAAAAATCTAAATATGCGTGTGCGTTTTTAATCTATTATTATATTGTGAATGTACTTTTGGTGTTAGTAATAATATATTGAATATAATTGAAAAATTAAATATAAATAAAGGATTTTCAAGTCGATATGTACTTCGATCTTCGTCGATATGATCAAAAAATTCTTGAGTCAGTCACATTTTATGCTATATAAATAATTAAATGACAATTTTAAATATATTTTTTATTTTGCAAATCTAATGATATGATCGTAATATAAATTTAAGTATCAATTATGCAAATGTCATCACTTTTTGACACAAACATTACTTTACGAATAATTAATTATATATTAATATTTTGCATCAGTCATTCAAGTGTCGTTAAAAATATTAGACAAACTACCGAAAAATATCTTCAAACGTTAAAATTTATCAACAGACAGAAAGGCATTATAAAAGTTATAAATTTGGTCCATCCGAAAAAAAATCGTCAAAAATCGCTCAAAATCGTGTAAAATCGTACTGTTAGACTTATCTAATACCCAATAGGGGCTTACTAGATTTGATAGCTGCACGCATTTTCTTCACTAATGCTGCTGGTTGTATTAAAATGGAGACTTCAGTTCCGTTAGATGCTAATCTATTCATTTCTTCTTCACAACCCTGCAATTAACAAGAAAAATCAATATTTTTCTAAAGTTACTTGAATTATTCTTTACATCGTATACTAATCGTAAGAAAAAAGATCATATTTAATTATTCATAAATTTGCTGTCCTACTAAAATTTTACTCTTGAAGCATTCTATTGTTTACATACTATGCTATAAAAAAACACTAAAAAAACCAAAATAAAAAGCACTATCTATATAGATCTTGTATCCTCTAAAATTAAGGCCATCTTTCCGTTTAAATGCGTAAATTATCACTTAAGTCATGATGATGAATTTTGTCACTACGAGCACTATATCACGTATTTCAACGGAAAACAGAGAACGGACTGTCTTAATTCTACCTACCCTACTGCTATGTGTGCGGGATATAGCGTGAAGCTTAAAAAGAAATCTTACCTTACCCCCAACTAGGGGTCTATTGTTTATCTCCGTAAGAGCCCATTTCCCGCGAGACGGTAGGCCCACTCGCGACGCCGCGCTCGTAGGTTGTATCGATACTATTGTACATTCATTGTCTAGTTTTATACCTGTAAATAAACAAAAAAAATATATAAAAGTAATAAAGATTCTGATTACATAAAAACTAAAAAACAGTCCAATAGTTTAGTCGGGACAAATTTAAATTTTACAGGCTATGTACTTGGGAAGGCTTAATTGATGATATTTTGTATTATTTATATAGTATTTGGGAGGTACTCGCGCTCAGGCTGACGTTATACCGTATACGGTCAACCTTATACTTTGATTTAATGGATTTGGTAATAGTGCTCATGGTTCTTGATCTTGTCTATCTCATCTGCTTGTAAAACGATTTACATATTGAAATTTGTATAATGCTTTAAGCATTACAAAAATTGGTACATTATAAAAATCGGTTTCAATTTAAAGAGCGGTTCAGTAGTTTTTTCATTAATATTTTTTTCAGTTACGAAAAAGGGTATGTTATTCTTATTCTTACTGATTAAAATCGGTTTAGTATTATCTGAGTACCAAAACTACATACTAAATATAACATTTTAAGTCTTCAGTTGTTCAGATATAACAACCAAAAATTGCAATTTTATCAATACACAATTTTGTTTAGATACAATCTTTTTTTAAGTTGAGTTCTATTTTATTAATAAAAAAGAAATTAATTATGGTTTAAAAAAAGGAGCTTTGCTTGAGCCGGCTACGATGTTTAGTTATTGTATTGCCAGCTTTTGAAAATTATCCGTTCACACGGGACGGAGGTTGTCGTATTACAAAGACACCGTTCCATTAGAGTGTAGAAACGAGGGTATATGTGCTTCCTTTCCTACCGCCATTTTAATGGATTTTCGGTCCTCTTCAGTAACGGCTCATTAGGCTATTTATCGGTCTCTATAATGGCGGCAGCTGATGAGCTTCTAACTTCGAGATGCTGTTTAACCTTCTCGTCGAAAGAATCCCAAATAAAAGATGAACTGCAGGGTTGGGGATGGTTTGTTATTTCTGAAGAAATTTATGGTTCTGAAAATGCTCCTGTATATGACGTAATTTTTGCCGAATGGTTTTTAAGGTGTTTTCAAACTTAGTAGGAAACCCTTTTTTTTAACCTTGGATCTAAGAATGTAGCTTAGGTAGTGAGCTCCATAAAATTGCTTCATTTTGCAGCTTGATGAGTAATCCATGTAAATCTGGTATTTCGTTCATTACTTGCACTAACAACATTATTTTTGAAAAACTAACGTATTGTTCAGCACTCATTTCTTTTGTTATTTTTTTTATTATATTTTTTTAAAAATATTAAGCGTATATTTTATTACGACCCAGCCATCGGCGTTAGAGCATGGTCATCGGCATAGAGAACATGGAGTGTTTGGTGATAGTGGCTGGTATTTGGTATAAATGTTAAATAAAGATGGAGCCTTCCCTGCGGGAGACCATTTTTTTGACAGCGCCACTGCCACATTGAGGTTGACTTGAAATCTTCTGTTACTTATCGTTTCTCTCAAGATTTGGACGAAAGTTTGGTCGTTCGTAATGTTTTGTACCTTGGCTAGCAGTCTACGAATGTTGACTGTATCGTAGGCTGATGTTAGATCTATAAAAATAACACCAGTTATTTTCTAACATTCAAATTCATCTTCAACAGCTTGTACAAGTTTCAAAGTCTGACTAGTGCAGGATTTACCAGGGCGAAAACCAGCCTGCTCTGGGATTAGATGTTGTTCAAGTATTGGGGTCGGCGTAGTCACATATCGAATGTGTCGAGTAAATTGCACAATACACCATTTTATATACAATATTTGAGATGTTTATGTCTGTCTCTGGATGAATATTTAAAAGAGCTAAACCGTTCAGCCTCTCTTCTAACATATTTGCTCTATGTTATTTTATGTCAATTTTGTATCTGCAATGTCACTCCTAACAAACTAGTGGCGCCACCTACCATAAAGTATGTAATACTCTGCTTTTGTAATAAAGTTTAATTCGTGTCTGTGACTCAAGCGTTTCATTTATAAGACTCTTAACCAAGTTTTTACTCGTCTTAGCATAGAAAAAAATCTCTTTATATTTGGGTAGAGATTATCATCGCAAACTGCGATTGTAAAAACCACACAATTATAAAACTCTGTATAAGTATTTTCTTTGAGCTCCCGTTTCCACTTTGAAATCCATAGCATCCATAGCCATAGCGGGGAATTTGCCGTTTAGAAGAAGTTGATGGGCAACATGGTTGGCAGTTACTTGTCCAGTATTGGTAGCTATTGGGGGATCGCCGGTCAGTTTTTTAATAGTGTTTCACGCCTTCTTGCTGTTATGTGTCATATCAACAGATGACATAAGATTAATCTAACGGTTCTTTCTGTTTTCACCAATTGTATGCATCTGCTCTTTGCCAGCCAGAATGGTCTCTTCAGAAAAAGGATCTTTGGTGTAGAGTGATTGATAAACAGAGAGCAGCTTGGCAGAGCGATCATCAAGTTCCGGTATGTAAAGCCGCCGACAGCCGCGTGGGATGTGCTTACGAACTGACTTCCATATGATGTTCACAAAAGTGTCGTAGTTTTCTGGAGTCGGTTCTAAATTTCTCATTTAGACTGTATGTATTCGGAAAAGTTACGCCAGTTGGCCATGGTGAAATTGAATCGTCTTCTAAAGGGCACCAAAGTGGGGCTTATCACTGCTTGTATTTAACATGCAATAGATCTGTGTTACGTGTGGGGGATACGCTCATTAACTATTTTCCTACATAGGGAGCTAATGTTTTGACTTATAAATATCAGATCCGGATTATACTCCCTACGCCATATTCTACTATTGAATGATGCGGGAAGTTTAGCATCATGTAAAAGAGTGAGGTTTTCAGCTTCAGCCCCAGCCTCTACTGCTTCACCTTCATGTGGCTATTAAAATCTCCAATAATAATATGAGCTGAGTCACTTGAAATTCCTTGGTTGGTTAAGATAACACATGTGATTTTACAATTTAATTAATTTAAGTTAATTGTTTCTATATTGTTTTGAGTGGATACGGATAAAGAGATAATGTTTGCCGCTGGTTTAGCAAACATTGCACTACCATACTTTTCGTGTGGGATCTCGGCTATCAGTGTCATGCCCGAAATTTGAGGTCTTATTTAGTATGTCTGTGCGTTGCCAAAATACACAAAATGTCGCAATTAGTTCTTTTACATAGATCCGCAAGTAAATCGGCTTTCGAAGAGGAAAATCCTTCGATGTTAACTGATACCACCATGAAAGCTCAATGATAATTGCGATTAATTGTGGGGACGGGATCAGTCAGCCTAGGCCCTGCGTTAAGTACAACACCTTGACACCGACTTCTAAATAATCAAATCTTTTTTTATCTTTTTTTTTGGTCTAACAAAATCAAAGTACGTTTTACTGTATGTAAAATTATTTTTTCCTTTTTAGTTCGTTGGTCGAAGTCGGGTTTTGTTTTTGTTAAAAAATAATTTATCATAAAATTTTAAGTGACGAGTAATATGTATAAAATAATACTTCTTTAGTGAGTGGTGGTGGTAGGGGTTGTCCTATGTAAAACTTCACTTAATTAGTATAATTTTTGTGCAAACTAACATTTTCGTATATTGACAAGAACATACATAAAAATTATTCGGGCGAATTGGGAACCTCTCCCTTTGTTTTTGGTTGAAAATAACAACATCCTCTTTTGTGAGGTTGGATGAAAAGAAATGCAACGATGGGGAGTCGACTTCTGACATCAATTTCAACAACGTTTTTCCTTGTAACTATTACAGTATAATTATTTTTTTACCAAAATAAAAACCAACTTTCTCAATTTCGACCGAATCCCATAATCGGAACCTAACCAAACTATCTTCTATCACTATCTAATTTTTTTGACTTTGAGATACCTATCGGCTAACTTACGACCGGTTTCTCCTTTTTTTAATGACTACAATTTCTTCCCCAAATACAAAACAACGTATTTCTCCGTCTATAATTAGAACTACGGCTATGCCAAGTACCGGAGCTACGACAAATAAGCAAAGTGATATTAGTAACTTTGTAATAGATAAAAAACCAATTTCAATCAATAGGGTGAAATCATTAAACGAACAACTTCATGACGCTCCTTGTTAAAGCTTATTTACCTTTTAATTCAGTGGAACATCTAGAATTTAAAAAATAGATTTTTAGGCTTTACCTAAATGCTCTGCCCTCACGAAAAACGATTCAATTCAAAATTCAAAAGTTTCTGGCAATGCAACAAATATAATAGCTGCGGTGAGGTGCACTAACTGGCGTCACTTTCCTCGCTTTGCACATACTATAAATTTAGTAGTACAAGGAAATTTGCAGTTCATCAATAAGCAAGTGGAAAAAATGAAGGCTATAGTTATTTTTTTAAAAAAAGAGTACTTCTGCGTTAAAGTAAATGAAATGCAGTCTCAACTATATATTCCAGAGTTAAAGCTCAAACAAGATTGTCCCACCAAATGGAATTCAACACATGATATGCTACAAAACTCCATAAACCACATGGAAAAGTCATAGCAAAAAAATGTGCAAAAGTTGACATTTCAGTCACATTTGCCGAGAAAGGTAAAACCATGATCGTTGGCTGTTGGAATGCAATTGGTAATTTCCTTCCACCAGTTCTAATAATAAAAGATATTAATAAAAATCATAATTTGAGGATGGACTTCCAATGGGCTCAATAGTCTTCATAAACAAAAAGTCAGCTTATATAAACACCGAGTTTTTCTATAAATGGTTAACAGAACATATTATACCTCTGAAGGACTCAACTGCACCGGATATGCTGCAAGCTGCTGCTGATAATGACATAATTTTACTGAGTAAACTCAGTACTCATACTAGGTAAACCTAGTCACACTACTTCAGCCTTACGTATACGTAGCCTCGTATTTTGTGTTCGTTATATTAAGTAAATACATTCAGTTTTGTTAAATAAATCTTGTATAAAAAATGTTAAGTTTGTAATGTTTCAACAGTTTTGAACGTGTTTTGTACGATGATAGGTACATGTTATTGAATTGGCCAATGTATTATTATTTTTTTTACCTAACTAAATATAAAAACAAAAGTGTTATGTTTTAATTGTGAGAATTATTTCATTTATAATGTGTTTTGTGTATTATTAGAAAAAATTGTATCATGGTATAAACGTAATAACCTGTGTCTGAATCACCAAAAATGTTATAGCATAACATTTAGTCGTACAATTCGGAACATTAAATATATAACATAAAAATTAAAAGTAACAATATACTTCACGCTCAATGAAACATGACACTCTCGAAGGAAATACAAGAACTAAGTATTTTAATTAATTCAAAACTACCCTTTATTTCACATAATAAACATTGTAATAAAATCCTTCACAATGCAATCTCAGTATATTTTAAGAAGTACAAAAGATTTCACAAAATCATACAGTAAAATAACACCTTTTAATTCATATATCCGGAGCACGTTGGAATACTGTTCCATTGTATGGAACCCATTTTACCAAACTCACAAAAACAGACTGGAAAGAGTAAAAAAAAATGCTATTGTGGAAACTATCCCCGGTAGGGCGGCAAGTGTGAGAGCCACCGATATTACAACAGTAGATCTTATGGTGCTCATGGGCAAAATGGAAGAGTTGGCCAAGAAAGTTAATGCACTCAGCAAGATTCATTCGTGCTCTTATCGACGAAACTCGATCCGGGGCTGTGTTCAGGTCCCCCTCCCTCCAGCAATAGATTGTTTTGGTACACGCAATTTGACACTAAAGCTAGCAAGTGTATACAATCCTGCTCTTGGAACGCAGACGAGTCGGGAAAAGCCACAAGCAATCGGAAGAGGCTGCATCCGATTGTGAGCTCTCAAGCCGTCGTTTGTTTGTTTTTTTTAATGTATTTATTTATTTATAACAAAGTATATTAAAATTAATTATTCTTCGCGGTCTTAAGCCCGATTTGGCTTGTGTGACCACTGCACATTCCTAAGTGCATTAAGTAAAAGAAAACATAAAAAGTATACATAATACAAATCATTTTAATAATAAAATAAGAAATTACTAACAAATTAAAAACAAACGTGATTGTGAGGTAGGTTGATAAAATTTGCGTATATGTTTGTTGTTCTTTCCTGACCGCTCTATTCCGCCCCCATAAAAATAGGATCTTTACCCAAGAGGGCAAGGCGGTCAAGACATGTGAGGCTCGGTTAGCCCGCCAGCTTACGGAAGCAGGATAGCCCAAGCCAAGGCCTGCCTGACTAGGGCCAAGTACCCTTTGGATATATCGCGTAACCTAAAAACTCGTATAAAGACTGAAGTTACAAACGCGATCGAGCGACTATACCAGCTCATGAAGGACGCAGAAAAAAAAGCGAGGTGGGAAACAGCAGCAGGAAAGAAATGGGAGCTCTGTGCTTGCAGAAAACGGAAGATTCACAGATCTTTCAACTATACCAGCCTTCCAACCATTTTCCTTTTATGAAATCGAAACGTCTTTTCATAACTATTTAGTCTTTTCATACTTTTCATAACTAATATTAAATAATTATATCGACTGTCCTCAAGTGTTAAGTAGCTTTAATTTCAAAGTCCCTCGTTGCTATCCTAGGTCTAAAATTGCACCATTATCTATCCCATTTCGTCGCACTGTACTCTGTTCAAATTCAGCAATTCTTCGTTTGAGCAAACTTCTAAACGACTATAGTATGGTTACGGATGTATTTTATGATTCGATAAATAAATTTCACAATAATATCTTGAAAAATCTCAAATAAGTTTCATTAACTAGTAGGTAGCACTTAAACTGCATACAAGTTGATTAGAATTTATTTTTATAAACATTAGATTTAAGTAAAACAATTATGTGATTGCATGCTGTGTTTACCTTTATATAGTTGTACAATTAAGTTCTTTTTTTTTGTATTGCATGTGTTAGTATTATAAGTATCATTGTAACAACTGCTGGTGAACCTTTTACAAATAAAATAAAAAATAATAAAAAAAAAAATAACTAGGTAAAAAAAATGTATAACGTATTGTTGAAATTAACTAATTGCAACACTGAATAACGCCATCTATCTTTATAAATGTCAAAAACAATGACTTGTCTGTCGATAATTTCATTCATATACTGTAATTTGTATTGCTGTCTGTTTACTAAGTAAATTAAATAATATTGTGTTCTGGAGTTATATTTTCTTATAAATTACTTTAACATTCCATTACGTATTAATTCAAGGAGAGATTAATTATATAAGTGAACTCAACGATAAAAAGATTATTACAAAAAAAAAATTACAATGCTTTCTCCCGAATTAATAGTAGCAAGCATAAATTTACCAATAAAAGCAAATGTCAAAGATGTTGGCAAATTTTTCGAGAAGTATGTCGGGACAGATTGCAGAAAATTACCTACTTTGGAGTATTATAAAAAATTGAAGAAAAACTGCAAACAAGTGTCGAAACAATACTCAGTAGCTTCGATAGTGAAAAGAATGTAGAAGACCATTATTGTGAATATAGGATGTTAAAACACATATTTATTTATTTATTTTTTAATTTTATTCTTTTATCCTTTTTCCCATTATTTGTTTTAATTTTATTAATAAACAATGCTCATACTTTAACCTGTTCTAATATTTCCATGTTCCTCGACTCCCTTATAAATGTATCTAAATTGTTTCATTAACATTTTGATATTCTTGACTGAATAAAACCATCCACATTGCAAAATCTTTCAGTTGCAAATCCCACTAAAACGAACAGTGTTTATTTCAAACCCTACTAAAATCAAATGTAGTATACATTAAAATCCACTAAAGCCAAACCTAACAAGCAAACCAAAATCCACCGTACCTTTTAGTAAAACTTGTGCATAAATAAATCAAATAGAAATAAAAAAAAATGTAAAAGTTTGAGAAACAGAATTTTTTTGTTTACATTTTGTCTCATGTGAACAGAGTATAGAAAAAAAAGGACTTTTGTCTGACTCAACACTGGCTCAGGCTTATACAGGAAAGCAAGAACTAGGCGAAAACAAAAAAAAAAGATCTAAGAGAGCTAATCATGAATAAAATGATACCCAATTTGTAATGTGATTTTTATAGCTCCATTTTGTAATAATTAAGTGATATTATAATGAACTTCGTGGATTTGAGTTTAAGTTAAAATTAGCCAAATTTGATCCAGTTATGCAGGAACACTTGCATGATTGCAGACCACTACTGCGGAAAAGACATTCAAAATGAAGAAAATATAATTTTAAGAAAGATAAAGTATAATATTGAATTCCTCAACAAGTTTCTCCCACTCTCGTTTTTCATATCTCCAATTCGGGTGGAAAATGGAGAACGGAATATCTTGACACTATCTATTCTCTTTGCATACCTTGATATACGATATTAAAATGTGGGGCTAATAATATTTCCGCAATTATGTGACGAGAACAAATAGACTAAGCGAGATGCAAAAATGCTCGTGTGCACTGATTACGAAGCAATTAAGAATAAGACAAAAAATAATTTGATAAAATATTAAATTATTAATACTCAATATTTTAAAGCTCAGCTCATTTCAGTTAAGTCAGAAATCATATCACGCGCAAAGAAATCAAAATACCAATTTAGCTGACGGTACACCGGACATTAGTTACGTAGAACAACTTTCACTGACAAACTGAAATATGAGGCCACCATCTGGAACAATTATCGCATTTCATACTAATAGTGGCTACATTAACAAAGACATATTTCTCTTGTGGTTGCAACATTTTGTAGAGACAGTTAAACCAACATCAGAAAAAAAAAGTTCTGCTCATTCTGGATGGGCATGCAAGTCACATGAAAAATTTGGTAGCAATTATTGTTACTGTTACCACCTGCACACACAACGCACAAGTTACAACCACTAAATGTGTCCTTTTTCAATCCTATAAGTTTCTATAATAAAGATGAAAATAGAAAAATGGCTTTGATTCTGATCCTGGCCGAGTTGGCGTTCCATTATATAATTTATACATTAAAAAAGACTTAATATTATGTATACTTTATTAAAAAGTTTTAACAATTAGATGATTATCATTGTTCCTATGAATAAAAAGTTGATTAAAATTTTGTGTTTTAATTTTGAGTCTGACTTCGTGTTCGTTCTGGGTGCGGCACAATGTGCTCCTGCACCATCGACATCAACCTACACAACGACAACGCAGTTACCAGAGTTGTCGTTATCCGTGGGACGACAAGCACCAGTAGAGCAATACAGCTGAGCGGTTACTAGAAGTGTGAACTCTTTCACGGTGAGATCAAACCAATATTGTTTCCGATTTTGCCCCAATATTCATGACGTCGACACGTGGTGTGACGAAATCGATAAAGCTTGCATACTTTACCAAATAACTGTAAAGATTAGACATCCTCTTCCTTGTAGTCAGGTTAGGCCGAGTCAAAATAAAATAATAGCCTATGCATGGCTGGTATTATGGCGAGGAAAATGGACACTAGATACATGTGCTGTTTTCTTTGATTGTTAGCTTTCCCATTTATTATCTATTTATTCTTGACTATGTATCAAACTATTTGTGTACTCATCATGTTTTTGTAGTACATGGTGCTTATGTAATTTTTAGTTAGTGTGTATTGCGCAACGTGCTGTAGGTGTCAGATTGACTCACAAGAGATTGGTGTTGTTATATTCTGTATCGTCAATCTGTGGTTAGTAATAAACCAGTCTGCGTTGAGCTGTCGTGTCTCATTGACGTATCCCTAAACACAAAAGGTGTAAATCCTAATGCATTTAGTATTCGGTTGCGTGGGAAGAGATCCGATGGAAAATCCTACTATTTCTATTTTATTTGAGTTAATGTTTACTTTGTAGGTGTCGGATTGACTCGCAAGAGACTGTTGTAATTCTAATTCACCTAGTATCCGGTTGCGTGAGAAGAGATCTGATGTAAAATCCTACCACGCGTATTTGATTTTCATTCTTGTCATTGTTTAATATGAAAGTTCAAAGATACGTGTTCAAGGACAGATTTCAGATATAAATTGACAATTATATTTAAAACTAATTACTACTAACGTTACTTATTGAAATAACTAATTTCATTTCATATCACAGGTCATAACGAAACTGATAATGTGAGCTCTACTAATACTGACGCAGCTGGTCCTTCTAATGAAACGGAGGACGGCATCGGGACGCTGCCATGTCAGGAGAGGCCGTGTTAGAAATAATGACCATAGAGGTTATATAAGGACGACTTTAATTACTGGCTGGCACTTTGGAATGCTGTCAACGGCGAACGAAAGAGAAAGATCGCTAACGTCACTGTACCCAATGAATTCTTTAGAACCGGATATTGTTATTATACTGCTAGATAATTCCGTTTAGTTGTTTAATAATTATTTGAAGCCTTGTTTAAATTCATTACCTTTCCCACTTTGTTTAATATTTCCAATAGTTTCTTACAATATATAAATGATTTACCGTGTCTAATTGAAAAGAACCATGAGATAGTATTATTTGCTGATGACACTTCATTGATTTTCAAAATTAAAAGACGACAAATCGTATATGACGATGTAAATAATGCTCTCTCGAATGTAGTACATTGGTTCAGTGTTAATAACTTACTATAGAATAGTAAGATAACTAAATGCATGATTTTTAGAACACCTAACACAAAAAATGTTAAAGCCGATGTACTCTTGAATGGTGAACCCGTAGATCCTGTCGATACTACGGTATTTCTCGGTATCACATTGACTCCAAATTACAGTGGGGACCCCATATTGATGGATTGGCGAATAGACTTAGCTCAGCAGCTTTCGCGGTCAAAAAAATTAGACCATTAACTGACGTGGAAATGGCTCGACTTGTCTACTTCAGCTACTTCCAGAGCATTATGTCTTATGGGATTTTACTTTCGGGTAATGCAGCCGGTATTCAACCAATATTTGTCCTGAAGAAAAGAGCTATTCGTGCAATATATAACTTAGGCCCACAATATACCACAATTTTCTATATCACAATTTTCTATAAAGGTTATTACCGAATTAACGATTTTATAAATGACTAGCGGACGCGCGCAGCTTCGCCCGCTTATTTGCACTTTTAGGGGTGAATCCTAATAAACCATGAAACACGCGTTCAATGAAATAATTTTAAGAGTTTAAATTTCAAATCTTATAAAAATCGGTGACGATTTAAAAAAAAATCCATACAAAATTTCAACCTCTATTTCATCCCCTTGGGAGTCGAATATTCCAAATTCCCGTCTTAGCGAACACCTACGTCCTATAAGTAACTCCTATGCAAAATTTGAGATTCCTAGCACATGTAGTTTCTGAGATTTCGTGATGAGTGAGTGACCTTTCGATTTTATATATATAGAT